>CAWVRF010000142.1:0-118000 GCA_963932465.1 Maratus speciosus | reverse complement strand
AAACGCGAATTTCGTCAAAGGAACACGAAAAAAAACGCGAAATTCGTCAAAGGACCACGAAAAAAAACGCGAATTTCGTCAAAAGACCACGAAAAAAACGCAAATTTCGTCAAAGGATCGCAGAAAAAATGGGAATTTCGTCAAAGGGTCGCAGAAAAAAACGTGAATTTAGTCAAAGGATCGCAGAAAAAAACGTGAATTTCGCCAAAGGATCGCAAAAAAACGCGAATTTCGGCAAAGAATCGCAGAAAAAAACGCGAATTTTGCCAAAGGATCTAAAAAACGCGAATTTCGCCAAATAATTAAGGAAAGAACGCTAATTTCGCGGAAAAAGCGCGCAAAATATGCGAATTTCGTCAAAGAATTGCGAAAAAATGCGCGAATTTCGCAAAGGACAGCGGAAAAAACGCACAATTAGCACCAGTTGGAGATTTTCCTAGGCGCGCATCCATGGGGGTTTCTATCGGGGCGCTCGCCGGAAAAAATGCTATACGGAATATAATACGGAAAAAATGCTAATTTCGAGAAATAATCGCGCAAAAAATACGAATTTCTTCAACAGATCTCGGAAAAAATGCTAATTTCGTCAAAGAATCGCGAAAACAATACGCGAATTTCGCCAAAGGATCACGAAAAAACGCGAATTTCGTCAAAGGATAGTAGAAAAAACGCGAATTTCGTCGAAGGATCGCAGAAAAAACGCGAATTTCGTCAAAGGATCGCAGAAAAAAACGCGAATTTCGGCAAAGAATCGCAGAAAAAAACGCGAATTTTGCCAAAGGATCTAAAAAACGCGAATTTCGCCAAATAATTAAGGAAAGAACGCTAATTTCGCGGAAAAGCGCGCAAAATATGCGAATTTCGTCAAAGAATTGCGAAAAAATGCGCGAATTTCGCAAAGGACAGCGGAAAAAACGCACAATTAGCACCAGTTGGAGATTTTCCTAGGCGCGCATCCATGGGGGTTTCTATCGGGGCGCTCGCCCCCCCCCCCCCAAGATATAAATCCAACGCTTTTAACGGCAGTTTTCGCGGAACAAACATACAAGCAAACGAAACCAAACACTTTCCGGGTGTCAATGGTAAACCTCACTGAGGTTTCGGCAATTAGGGAACAAAATAGGATTATGTCCTGTCAAAAGACACAAAATTAGCGTTTTTTGCGCGATTCTTTCGCGAAATTAGCGTTTTTTTCCCTCAATTTTTTGGTGAAATTTGCGTTTTTTCTGCAATCCTTTGACGAAATTCGCGTTTTTATCTGCGATCCTTGGCGAAATTTGCGCTCCTTTGTGGTCCTTTGACGAAATACGCAATTTTTTAACGAAATTCGCATTTTTTCGCGCTTCTTTGACGAAATTTTGCGTTTTTTCGCGATTCTTTGACGAAATTTCGCGATCCTTTGTCGAAATTCGCGTTTTTTCACGCGATCCGTTGACGAAATTCGCGTTCCTTTTGCGATCCTTTTACCTGCGAACGATTGACGAAATTTATTTTTTTCAGCGATCATTTTTCGAAATTCGCGATAATCGGTGGATTTATATTATTTATTGGGGGGGGGGGGGCGATCGCCCCGATCGCCCCCCCCCGTGGATCCGCGCCTGGGGTTATATGGTGAACTCTGGCACTTCCGGCTATTTAAGCGCATTATTGTAGAATCCTCTTTTCCCACAGAGAATCTGAAACTGGCCCCCAGATGAACGAAAAAAAAAAATTATTAAGAGCTTGAAGGTGCAGAAATTTTTAAATGAAAAACAGACGTCTTTGAAAAACTTTTTTTCTAGTAGTGTCTTCTGGATATGAGCTCATCTTCTGCTAATAGTCAGTGTTAAGTGTCAGAAATTTTGAAGAAAATTAAAAACGAAAAAAGAGCATATATCCAAAGATATGTATGGAAATAATTCTTGTTAAAATGATCGTAATATAGAGACAATAAGATTCGGTCGTTCACTAATTACTTTATTAAACTGCTGTAAATGGAATATTTAATAGGTAGAAATGAATCAAGCCAAAGATTTTTCAAGTAACTTCATTCATTTATTTATTTCGTTTAAATGAGTAATTTTCATGCGAATGTGAAACATAGTAGAATACTTAAAGTTACAATGCATGCTCGTAGTATTTGAAAGCTGCCAGTTCACGAAATTACGAAGGAAGTTGAGCCCTAATCTGAGAACGGCGGAACTAGAGCCCAACTAACACTATATATTGCGCCCTGGTAAGTGGGGCAAAAATTCAGATTGAAACCCTATAACACACTTTTAACCAGAATTTCTATTCATCAAGGAGGGTTTTTGCCTGTAGAAGGCCGAGAAAAGGTTGGTTTTTTAGCAATATTTTTTGTAATAGGAATGAAGATTTTAGCACCGGTTTTTGCGAGTATTTTGTTATCATTTCAAGAACATTTAAATTTTTTAAAATAAAAAAAAATAATGATAAGGCTCTAGTTGCGAGGGTGGATGCCCTAGTATGCGCGCCGTGCACATCCATTTGGGCGGGATCGATAAATCACCAGAGTCGCTTGCAATCAATTTCCGTTAAGGATTATGAAAGAAGATAATATTGCCTGGAGCTTCAACCACGTTGAGATAAAAAGTTGAAAATCAACGAAGTGTCAGCGATTTGAAAAAAAAGATCTATTTCTGACCCCCTTTTCGCACTTTGGCGTGGTTCGAAATATATTTATTTTTTTTATAAAAATGGCTGAAGGTGGTACAAGTTCCAATAAATTATATAACCTTTAATTTAAAAAAATAGCAAGATCGGTTATAGTTTTTGCGTTCTGATTCTGCCCAGTTTGAAAACAGTCATTTTGAGTAAAATGCGTTTATAATGTTCCAAAACAATGTAAGCCTACGGATGCGTTGCGTTAAAGCACTCAATAAATACAAAAAGTTTTCGGCCGAATTGCTGTACACGGATAATCTACAGACTATAGGAAATAGAAAAATGTAAAAAAAAAAAAGAAAATCGATTTTTTTCAACCGAAAATAAGGAAATTCCCTTAAAAAACGATTTAGGTGTTTGGGTTGGCGGGACATTTTAGAGTTGAGAGCGTGGGCATCTGCCTCGTTTTCCCTTGCAATAATCAGACTCTGATTAGAAAAAATGTTTTTTTTGAGGCACATATCGTTTCTGGCGCAGCCCCCTGGGAAAATTTTCGAGCAATAGTACAATTAATGAATTGCATTCCAAACCTTTGGTTTATTTTTCTTTTAATGTTTAATTATTCCAATATTTATCATCTTAAACGGGGGGGGGGGGGGGTCGAAGCTCCCTTGACGAAAAAAGATTAAACTATTTCCATTTTTACTACAGACACACACTTGTTCCGAAATCTCTTCCTTTCAGGGATTTCGTTCAGCCGGCGCCCATGCTAGATGTTTTTAATTTATGTACTGCCTCAGTTTTCCGATATGATCTGAAAGGAACACTGAGATCAACGGCAGTAAAAAAAAAAAAAAAAAAATGCAATTTAATAAATTACAACGACCATTTGGAAAATGATTTTTTCAAAGACTAAAATTTAAGACATAAAAAATAGCACGGAGTTGATCCTACATTACGTACGCTATGAATTAAACATTAATAGTGTTATTACGCGTAAAAGTTGCAAGCGACAGAAATCGCATGCGACTCGTACATATTATCCACCTGAAACTTAAGTATTATCCAAGCATTTCATTGGCTGTTCGGGAAAAAGACTTTTCCATCGTCAGATTTCCAAGAAATCTGACGGCCAATTTTAAATGAAATTTCATTCTTAAACTTCTAAACATCCCACAATATTACTTTTTATATCGTCGTATAGAGAAAAAAATGCATTTTTTAATGCAATTTGTTTGAAAGCTGTATCTCAATTTGTTTCCGAGTTATTAATTTTTTTTGTAGTTTTTATCACTTTTTTGTCATAGTGGCAACACTCTGTTGTCCATCTCTGTTGAAAGGAAAGGGAAATACATATTATTGTATAGACCAATCAGAAAACGAATAAATTGCAGATTAAACCAATAAAAACCTTCAGATATGCTTTTGATTTCCTACCCTGACGAGGACAATAACCATTTTTCCAAATGGTTAATAACATCATAAAACATATAATTGCGTTATAATGACGCACTGTTTCATTCATCATTAGAGATTATTTATTAGCGGAATATAGTCTTTGGCCCATTACAAAATAAATATTTCTCAATACTGGAATTTAAATAAATTAAATTTTATTAATTTAAAAATAAAAATTGCTGGACATTTGACTGTTTTTTTTTTTTTTTTTTTTTTTTTTTTTTTTTGTTTAAGAGACTTTTCTGGAATTAGATTATGTATTTGATACTGAGTCAAATTTTGTCTAAACCGAAAGGGAATTCTATTCAATATTACAGAGATTCTTCATTATTTTGTGGTACATTGCATCTAAAGTACTGGAAGAACGAAATCTACTTAAGGGTAAGGTTTCTTTGGGATAATATTCTGCTAAGCCTTTTTATAATGGTATATACAGACTTATGCCCAAGCACAGTTCTCTTAGTGATTTATTATTTAAAATTAAGCGAAAAAAGTACATTTTACACTGAGCTCTCCCAACTTTTTTATATCATCCAAAACAATGAGCTTTTTTCAAAAGAGTGGGGCGGATGCCCTTCCTTGCCCCCCTCCCCTCACGCCGATGTCCATGACAAGCACTTTATTATTTGCTAATCTAATAAACAGAAGTTGAGCAGAATTACTTTACCTTGATTTCTCATTAACTTGAGCTAAGAGCTCTAATGTAATGAATAAATCTATAAAAGCTTAACAATACAGAATTGTGAAACTGGAACCTATTAAATAATAATAATATTAATAATTTATCTCGATATAAATTTTATTTAATAATCGTCTTGAGAAAATCTTTCATTTGTCGTTAAATATCCCCCCCCCCCTTTAGTGTCTGCTATATTGATTTTTTTTACTTTCTTCTATCTTTACAAGAAGAAAGTATTGGTTTTATGAAAATTTCCGAATTCCAGTTTCGACGGATTTACACGTTTTATGGGTTAGAGATTAAAAAAAAACATGTTTTTAAAAAATGTCTGTCTGTGAGTCTGTCTGTCTGTATGTGACACAAATTTTGTGGGCGCTCTATCTCAAGAACTAATGCACGGAATTTAATAAAAATTTATATTCAGGTAGTCCCTGATATAGATTGGTGCTGATTAGTTTTTGGTGTAAATCGCCGCTGCTACGTAGCATTTTGCAGGATTACCGTAAAAGCTCTATCTCAAGAACTAATGCACGGATTTTTATAAAACTTCAGATTCCGTTAGTCCTTTACATGAATGGATGCTGTTTACGTTTTGGTGTAAATCGCCCAACAGGTGGTGCTGCTATGCTGCATTTTGCAGGATTTACACTATTTTCGCAGCAGCTCTATCTCAAGAACTAATGCACACACTTTCATCAAACTTCAGATTTAGTTAGTCCTTCATATGAAATGATGCTGACTACGTGTTGGTGTAAATCGCCCAATAGGTGGCACTGCTGTGCTGCATTTTGAAAAATTTCCTCAATAGCTCTATCTCAAGAACTAATGCACGAATTTTCATCAAACTTCAGATTTAAGTATAACTTGATTAATATTGCTGCTGATTATGTGTTGTTGCAAATCGCTCAACAGGTGGCGCTTCTATGCTGCATTTGTCATGATTTGCGCAATATCTCTATCTCAAGAACTAATGCACGAATTTTCCTCAAACTTCATATTCAGTTAGACTTCGACATAAGTTGGTGATAATTAGTTTCTGGTGTAAATAACCCAATAGGTGGCGCTGCTATGCTGCATTTTGCTGGATTTACACGATTTCAGCGACAGTCATACCTCGAGAACTAATGCACGGAATTTCATATTTTTGAATTCTCATGATGAACACAGATTGCCATTTAATTTGGCACTGAGATAGTGAATTTTGAAGTATTGACATGTATGAGATAGAAGAAAGTTTTGTGATGGCCACAACATACTAGTTTTTTTTTCATGATGATTTGATTTCCTACACCAATACCCTATGATTTAACTAGATTCATACAATTATAATGACACTTTGTTTATACAATTTCAGTGCGGCGCTAAGACGTAAATTCGCAATACTTAAACATATATAGGGGATTTTCTTTGGAATGGTTTGTTTAGTTCAGGCGTGGTCGCCAGTAGAACGAAATCCAGGAAAGGATAAACTTTTTGGGGGACATTTTTTGTTAAGCGTATTCCTTATTATTTTAAATACAACTCTTATTCTCAATCATAGATTTCTCTTAATGTTTTACTATTTTAGATTACTAAAAAAAAAAAAAAAATACTATTTATATCCTTTTTACAATCTTCTATCTTTACAAGAAGAAAGTATTGGTTTCATGAAAATTTTTGAATTCCAGTTTTCGACGGATTTACACGTTTTATGGGTCAGAGATTCCAAAAAACATGTTTTTACAAAATGTCTGTCTGTGAGTCTGTGGGTCTGTCTGTCCGTCTGTCTGTCTGTCTGTATGTGACACGAATTTTGTGGGCGCTCTATCTCAAGAACTAATGCACAGAATTTAATAAAAATTTATATTCAGGTAGGCCCTGATATAGATTGGTGCTGATTAGTTTTTGGTGTAAATCGCCGCTGCTATGTAGCATTTTGCAGGATTTCCGCAAAAGCTCTATCTCAAGAACTAATGCACGGATTTTTATAAAACTTCAGATTCCGTTAGTCCTTGACATGAATAGATGCTGTTTACGTTTTGGTGTAAATCGCCCAACAGGTGGCGCTTCTATGCTGCATTTTGCAGGATTTACACTATTTTCGCAGTAGCTGTATCTCAAGAACTAATGCACTTATTTTCAGCAAGCTTCAGATTTAGTTAGTCCTTCATATGAAATGATGCTGACTACGTGTTGGTGTAAATCGCCCAATAGGTGGCACTGCTGTGCTGCATTTTGAAAAATTTCCTCAATAGCTCTATCTCAAGAACTAATGCACTAATTTTCATCAAACTTCAGATTTAAGTATAACTTGATTAATATTGCTGCTGATTATGTGTTGTTGCAAATCGCTCAACAGGTGGCGCTTCTATGCTGCATTTGTCATGATTTGCGCAATACCTTTTTCTCAAGAGCTAATGCACGAATTTTCCTCAAACTTCATATTCAGTTAGACGTTGACATAAGTTGGTGATAATTAGGTTCTGGTGTAAATAACCCCATAGGTGGCGCTGCTATGCTGCATTTTGCTGGATTTACACGATTTCATTGACAGTCATACCTCGAGAACTAATGCACGGAATTTCATATTTTTAGAATTTTCATGATGAACACAGATTGCCATTTAATTTGGCGCTGAAATAGTGAATTTTGAAGTATTGACATGTATGAGATAGAAGAAAGTTTTCTGATGGCCACAACATACTAGTTTGTAAATATCATCATACATAAAGAAAATTTAGTTTTAAAAGTAGAGAAACAGAAGCGTTCCAAAAATGAAAAGTAAGAATAAGATTATTTATATTTCCGGGATCAGCTGAAAAGAAAACTGGGTTTTCCCATCTTTCGAGAGTTTCCACCATGAAAAGTGCGCCCTTTACGAAAATAGACATTTATTCCCTTCGGGACGAGCGTCTTTTACAGAATTTTTAATCTTTAGTCAACGGTTTTTTGAAACAGAAATTTTTGCCTAATTAAATCGGGAAAATACTCGGATTAAATAAAGCAAAATTTACAATAAAAATTTACTGGTGAGAATAATCTCCGATTCTGAGCACCTTACGCGGCACGAATACCGGTCGCTCGTCCCCAAGGGGTTAAATATGAAATGTATTCGTACTTTTTAAGTAAATAACGAGACACGATTACATTCTTCATCCTACATAGTTGCTATACTTACTAGTAGTTCAGCTTCTTTAATTGTCAAAACAGTATTCTTCTAACAAAAGTATTTTAATTAATTAACTTATTATTGTTATTTTTGTCGAATACCATGTGTTGTGTTTTACTTTTGGATCGTAACATGGTACACATTAAGAGTGGTAATTACTGTAAAATTGAAATTTCCCTTAGGAGACTTAATTATACAATTTACAAAATACAAACTCAAATATGGGATTAGAATTAGAAATTTTATCAGTTTTTGATGCACTTTAAATTAATATCTTAAATAATTAATAATAGTATGTATAAAAATGACTAATGGGTGTGTGGGGGGGGGGGGACCCGATGGGTGCTCGCACGAGCGCCAAAACGTCCTTGGGCCGGCACTGCATAAACCTCTTAAAATATTTGCATTATAAATTATTTTTATTTTTATTAAATGTTCTTTTATTTTATTTAAAGGCATGCGTCATTATTTTTGTCTCATCAGTACAAATTATTATCGGGAACCACCGCACGGGAATTTTACCTGTGACAAACAGATTTAATGGAATTATTAATTAAACAATTTAATAATTTAAATTAAATTATTCTGGTATTTTAATTTAAGTAAAATCAAAAGCAAATATTTAAGCAACATATAATCATAGTCCTCTGTTTTTTAACGAAATCAATGCATGTCATATTGAGGTACATTATGCGTATTTCTCAAGGAAAAGAGTGCGTTTAAAACTCATAATTCTTCCTATAGAGCTGTGCAAAAGTATTCGTTTACATAGTAAAATACTTTAATAAGTAAACAGAGTTAGAAAGCGTAGTTTCAATCTAATGAATATCGTGATTTTTCTTTCTCTTAAAAATTTTCTTATTCAGCGTGTTTAAAATTCTCCATAAAAATTCTCTTAAGAGTAATTATTTTAAAAAAATTGTTTTGTTTTGTTTTTTAAGAATATAAAAGTTGATTTTTTCACATTACACTATTTACAAGTATTCAAAGAAACGCGATTATCAAATTCTGATATCTAAGTAAGAAATATTTGAAATTATGTTCGAACAATACCAATTTATATAAACATATTTTAGTTAATATTTTTGTAAATTAGTAAAGAACTTACGGCAGCTTCGTCTAAATAATTTAATAAGACCTTTAAAATGTTGTAAATAATCTCACAGGCAGCTTTAGATTTCTAATTTAAAAGGTAAATTCATTTAATGTTGCCATAAAAGACTCTGTCAAAAATAATTTATTTAAAAATGAAAAAATCGTCTGCAAATTTTATGTTTCTAATAATTGTCGAAAACATAATTTATTTAACAAATAAAAAATCGTCTGCGAATTTCATGTTTCAATGAGAACTAGACATAAAATATTCTATTTAGAAATTGAACCATTCAAAAAAAAAAAAAAAAAAAAAAAAAAAAAAAATTCAATATATTTATACACATTTTGCATATTTGATTTTTATTGTTTCACAATAAACTTTGAATAATTAATCTTTTGTGGAAGAAGAGGAACGTGCGCTCATTCTTGGTAAAGTCTTTTTGAAAAGTGAATTTACTTTATTTACTTATTTATTTATTTATTTATTTATTTATTTATTTATTATTATTATTATTATTTCAATAATGAAATGAATTTTAATGCTTTTTGGCTTTCTTTCTATCTAATTTTAAATGCATCGTGATTTGTTATCAATCTATCATCAAATTATCCGTAATATATGACTTGTTGTTTGTTCTCTTGAAAATCAATAAAGCAAAAGTAAAATTAAAGCTTAACAAAAAATTCAAAGCCATTTTACCACTAACAGATGAAATAGTCAGTCAAAAGCACTAAAATAACTGAAAAATTACTTTTATAATTTTTTTATTTGTGCTGTCAAGTTCAGTCATAGTCAAAATATCATACATGTTCAAAATTGTTTTGTTCACACAAAGACAGAGAGAGAAAAAAAAAAGAAACAGGAAAACATCGAATAAGAAAGTTTAACTTCCCTCCCCCCCCCCTCCCCCCAAAAAAATAAAAATAAAAATACCTCCCTTGTTTATGACTTTTGATAATCTAGAAGCGTTGACATAAAAGACATTTTGTTGTATTTAACTAGTCGTTATAAAATACTAAAATAATCTAATTGGCGGTTAACTCAATTAAAAAAAGTATAGCCAGCTGGTCAAGTAAGAAAAACAAGAACGAACGAAAAATCATGCATCAAGCATAGATTATGGAACCCTTTCCAACATTAAGAGAATATTATAAAAATTTTAATTTTTTTTCTAGAATGAAATGAAATATCTAAATAAGTAACTTAAAAAAACACATAACTCTGCAAAAATAATTTTCTTCAATTGCTTTTCATACCCGGTAATGTATGCGAAATCTTTTCTATAACCCTGTATAAGATATATAGAATTTATCCGTATCAACTAATACACTTAGAATGTGCCAGTAATGTTTTCGGCAACAAATTTGTTTTAAAAGAGGTTATTAATTAATCGATATAGTCATTATTTTTCAACTGTATTTGTATTACATTATTTTATTAACATTATTTAACTAATTTTGCAGTCATATTTTATATATTCCATTATGAATGAAAAATGAATTGAATTGTAAGAACAAAACTAAACCAAAACATCCCACAATTCAATGATGATCAGGAAAATTTTAGTAATGGGCACCCTACAAATGTAAATGGTTGTATTTAAGCATAAAAAGAGATAATAAATCAAATAAAATGTTAAAACTTAAGATACAGATATACTACTAAATAAAAAAAATTGTAATGTAGACAGTTATAGTCTATAATAATGTCAAGTTCAGATGATCTAATGCTACCCAAGAGTTCGCGAATGCAGTTAATAGTACAGAACTTTACTAAAATTTTTGACATCCAAGTGGTTTTTACACACATGCACATGTAAATAGCTTTTAAAAAGTGAAAATTTGTAGCAAGCTGAAAAAGCAATTTTTTTAACTATTAAAAGAAAAATGTGGTAGAGAAATGGAAGAAATCGTAGAACGGGACAAATTTAAACGTACACCGTACGATAGGCCTAAAAAACATACAATTTATAGCAAAAATATACCAACTGGCATCTCTAATACCAACTGACATTTCAAACAGTAATATCCACTTTGGACACTTTTTTGGGAGTTCCATGGAGTAAATCAGCGCGAGAAAAGAATAGTTCATATATTTTTTCTTAATTCTTCATAGTTAAAAAATGTCAAAATTTCTAATACAAAGTTTGTCAAAGGATGCTACTGTTAAATGAACGTAACAAACTTTAATTTTCCTTTTATAGGAGATGCAATGAATAGACCCAAATATATTCCAGGCCTTTTACATTACTCAAAAACATATTTTTAATTATGTAAATCTCTTCTAATATTAGAAAGAAGTAACGTTTGTGTGTATGTTATTTCCAGAGGTAATCTCTCGAACTACTGAATCGATTCCAAAAATAATGATGGCAAAATGCTGGTGTATAACTCTGCTCCAATATAGATTACATTTTATGTCAATACAACAACCCCCAAGGGAGGACAAGCGAAAAAAAACGTTCTCAAATTGCAATTCCTGTGACATTGTTTAGGCTTGCAATTTGGTGTGATAGTAATTATTAAGATGTAAATAATATTACTGACTATGAACGATTTCTGAGACATTCAAAATTTAAAAAGTTAAAATGAGCGCAAAACGGTCTAAAAAAGTTCTAAGTTACGATTTATTTGGAATTGTTAGAGCTAGAAACTTAAAACTTGCCATGGGTGTTACTTTAGAGACGTAAATGCTCACCCAGAACATTTTTCTAAAATTTTTAAATTTTAAAGGCTGCAAGAACAAACATCGTTCTAAAATTTCAGTATAGAAGCCTGGAATTTGGTGTGGTTATAACTTTTAAAATGTAAATGCTCGCTAAGAACGGATTCTAAAAAATGCGAAATTTTAAAGGATAAAATGAACGGGAAATGTTCAAAAAGCGTTCTAAATTATGGTTTATTTGGAACTGTTAAAGCTAGAAACTGAAATTTGGCATGGCTGTTACATTAAAGACGCAAATGCTCCCACAGAACAGTTTTCTAAAAATTCGGAATTTGAAGGTTGCATTCTAAAATTGCGACTTATGTGATACAGTTGATAGAATTTGGCATGATGGCTACTTTTATTACGTAAATTCTTGCTAAGAATGGTTTCAGAAAAATTAAAAAATTAAAAAAAAAATGAGCGGAAAACGTTCTAAAAATTTTCTAAATTACGATTTATTTGGATTTGTTCGGGGTAAAAACTTGAAATTTAGTATAGTGATTACTTTGAAGGTGCTGTGAACGATATAAATAGTTGGTTAAAAATTTGAAAGTTAAAGGTGTGATATGAACAGAAAACGTTCTAAATTACGGTTTATTTAGAATTGTTAGAGATAGAAATTTAAAATTTAACTTGTCTGATATTTTTAAACAGTATGCTCGGACCCGGTAGCAGAAAGTTCCAGACGGGAGACGGGCGTCGCAGATTTTCTTTTCTAGTTTGCAGATTATTTTTCTATTGAACCTTTATTTCGCTTTACATTATGTTTGGTCTTTATTATTTACTACAATACAAAAACTTAAGATTATTATTAGTAAAGTTAATAAAATGCATAATAACGTTAAAGGTCGATCGTTTGATTAACGTTTCAATTGTAAAATATTTTACCTGGAGATTATTTTCTGCCCTTGAAGTATCTGTTGCAGACACTTGGAGAATTTTCTGCTACTGGGTGCTCGGACAGAACAGTTTTTACCAAATTTGAAATTTAACAGTAGAACGCCAGGAAGGAGTCGATCCGACTCCGACCATATGATTAAATGTCAACTGGAACCGGAAATTCTTTCATAAAATAAGTTAAACAAATTTTACTAATACATATTTCGCGTTTATTTTGAAACTTTAGGTTTAATTTTAATTTAGAAATTTTAAAAAACTAAATAACACAGGAGAAAATTGCACTTATATTTTGGCAAACGGGATCTGGAAAATGGGTGTAGAAAAAATGCATATAACAGTACAGTATAACAGTTTAGAACCCCTTTATATTCTAAGAAAATAAACCATTCTATTTTGAGAGTACAGTAAACTCCCGACTATCCGGCCTAATGTGGCGGAAGGGTAGGCCGTATAACAAAAAAGCCGGATAGGCCGGAGTTCTATAAATATTTAATCACTTCCTGCATTCCCCCCCCCCCCCGCCCATTATATTAAAAACGCATGTTACGCATTTTAAGATAAATTTTTATATGCATAGTAAATACAGTTTCAAAATAAGTAAATCATTAACGTAAAACGTAAGCCTAATTCATAAAAAAATTAATAAATCTTATTTTACTGTTTATTAATAAATGATTTCACAAATATGAAAAGTTATGCATAAGATAAAAGTGTCAAAACTTAGTTTTTGTAAAAGTCCTTGCTATATAGATGACTGCTTCACCCTATTAGCCCTCTTCCGCGACCCTCTTCGTTTATCACCCATTTCGTTAATCTTCAATAAATAAACACTAAGCACACCAAAAGATTATACGAAAGTAACCAAGATAAGCGGAAAATAACGTCCGCACTTGTTAACATCCGTTGCACAACTGACGAAACAGGCTATCAAGCCGTAACACCCCCCCCCCCTTTCTTCCTGTCTGTCTCTGCTATTGCATTCTGCAAACACTTCTTGCTCCTTCCTGTCGTGAGTTAGCACTTTCCTGCGGACGAGAACTTGCCTGTCTCGGCCGCTTGCAACATTCCTCATTTTTTTTTTTTACTAGGCCGGACAGTACGGAGGGCCGGATAGTCGGGAGTTTACTGTATACGTTTTTGTCACAAGCACAGACTCAGAAAAGAGAAGGTTAACAAAAAAGGATTAAGACAAAGACCCAAAACAAGTTTTGAAAAGAAAGAAATCCTTATTCATAAATTTGTATTTCGGTGGGGCGTAAAGGACAATGCAATAACTTTGAAACGAAAAATGTACGTACTTCCATTGGGAAAAAAATTCCCACTATGTAAATATACAATTAATTTTTACAAAAAAGAACAAAAAAAGAGGTTTGTAGTATAAATTTGGCGCCCCTCAATTTCCGCGCCCGGGGCGACTGCCCCCTTCGCCCCCCACTTCGCACGGCCCTGCATAGCACAACTAAAAATTCTTCAGCAATTCCCATCAGTAAACGAAAATGTACTTCAGATGTTTTGTGCAACCCTGTATGTGATGTGTAGAATTTATACACACTAAGAAATATTTTTTTTTTAAGTTTAATTTAAAAATACGTACCACAAAAAAACGCACTTCCAGCAATTATTGTTCGTAGAGAGTACTGTACCCGAATTACTTTGTATGTCCCTGTATACTATATCCACGATGAATGCATGCACGTCGTATTTTAGGGCAAATATCTTGCTGTGCACCTCATAAATATATAACAATTCGAATGTGTTTAAAATAGTGTAATATGAATAAAATACACCGCAAAAACGATTTTCCCCCGTAGACTAATGTAACAGAATGTTTGAATATTCCTGTAAATGAAAGATGAGTGCTATTCATACCATATCGTATAGTAGGTATCTTGTAGTGTACTTCAGAGTTATATATGAATTTCAATGACTTTGAAATAGTGAAACATTATTAAAAATCCCCGCACACGATTTTCCCCCAACGGCTTTAATATAACGGAATTCTTTCGAACAGCCTTATAATGGAACTGTTACTGCTACAAGCTTCATTTTCAGTACCGAACATGCCTTAGTGAATATCAATAACATATCAATTTCATGGCGATCCTACTATATTTACGCGAGTTAGAGCACGACCAGACAGACAAACCGAAGTCATAAACACTTTTAACCTATATTGGAAAGTGTTAAAAAGTTGCAGAAGCAAAAAATGTTCTAAAATTGCGATTTTTGTGGTGCTGCTGATATGGAAACTTGAAATTTGGCAAGGTGGTTATTTTTAATATTTTAAAGTATTTTTAAAGTGCTCGATAAAAACGGTTTCCAAAAAAAAATTCAAAATTTAAAAGAATGAACTGGGCGAGAAACTTTCTTACGAAACCGTCTAAAAACATTCTAAACTATCATTTATCTGAAATTGTTAGCGATAAAAAGTTGAAATTCGACATGGCTATGACTTTGGAGATATAAATGCAAGTTACAGAACTGTTTTAAAAATTTAGGCATTTTAATGTGTGCAGTGCAGGAACAAACAAGAACAGAAAATCATGCGTATGGCATAGATTATGAAACACTTTCCAACATATTCAGAACACTGTAATAAAACTCCATAAGTTACTAAAGTGAACGATGATGTCTAAATGAACATTTTGGAAAACGCATAATGCGTTTAAAAACCCAATTTCTGTTATTACTATGAGTAGTCGGGGTAAATATACGATTTGTTTGTGCAGCTCTGTATATGATTTATAGCTATATATTTATACTACATAGTATGCTATAAATTAGTTCAGTTAAAGGCATAGCACTGTTGAAATTTTCCATTCAGCAATTTCCGCGAATAAATGGATGTTGTTAAAAACTTTTGTGCAGCTCTATATATGATGCATATAATTTATACACACCAAGTAACATTTAAAAAATAATTAAATTTAAAAACGCATATTACAACTGAGACGCACTTCCAGCAATTATTGTTCGTAGACTTCAATAGTTCAATTATTGTTCATTTTCTTCTGCAGCCAAATTCTTTTGCGTGTCCCTGTAAATGAACGATAAATCCTATGCTCACTACGTTCTATACGAACCTTGTAGTACACTTCAATGATATATATCCATTTCGGTATGTTTAAAATAGTGTAATATCGTTAAATAGCACCTCAAACGATTTTCCCCCATAAACCGTAATGTAACGGAATTCTTTTGAGTGACCCTGCAAATAAACCGTAATTGCTACATATAGTAAAACCCCGGTTATCCGAAAAGCATGGGACCAAAGAATTTTCGGTTAACTGGGGTTCCGTAGGAATTTTCGTATAACCGGGGTTCCATAGGAATTTTTGAATAACCGGGAGGCTTATGGTGAAAACTTGTTTGATGAAAAGCTGTGATCGATATGTTGAAGTACAAGAAGATGAAACAGCATCAGATGTGTTGTTATTTAAAAGGTGGTGTGATAAAGCAGCATTGAAACGATGCAAAGTTGAAAAACAAAAGAAAATGACAACATATTTTGTAAAAAAAAAATGAAGTATTGTACGTATCTATCTAATAAAGTGCCCGATATTACGCAATGGACCAAATAAGTGAGTTGATTCTGTATTTTTTTTTTTCATAAAGAACATGCTTTTTTAACTCTATTTCTACCAGTGTCCAATAATACCTTTCAAAGTTTTAATTTTTACTTATTTTCCTTTTAATTTTTAAAGATAATAAGTATTAAAACAACTCTTCAATGCATTAAAAATTATTTGGAATTGTTTTGATCTAAAATTTACAAATAAAATAGTAATCATAAATCAAAATATGTTAAAAGGTGTCATTTATATCGGTAAAAATAGTGTTGACAATCAAATTTTTCACATTTAAAAAGGACTTTGAGGAATTTTAAAGTCTTTGGGTTAAGCCGATTTTCGGATAACCAGGGTTCTACTGTACTTCATTTTCAATACCGAACATGCCATAGTGATTCCCAATAACATATATTCATTTCATGACAATCGGACTATATTTACGTGAGTTATAGCACGGGCAGACAAACCCAATTCATAAACACTTTTCAACTACGTTGGAAAGTGTTAAAAACGCTCCAAAATTGCGATTTCTGTAATGTATATATCTGCTTGCATAACTGGAAGCTTGAAATTTGGCATGGTGGTTACTTTAAGATGCAAATGCTCGCTAAGAACGGTTTCTAAAAAAATCGAAACTTCAAATGAAAAAAATGAGAGAAAAGTATTCAAACTATATACATTCTAAATTATCTTTTATTTGGAATTAATTTTAGTTCTTATAATTATTTTAAGGTATCCGCCTACGTTTGGAGTGCTTGTTTTTTATTTTCAATGTACAATATTGGATAAATACACATATTTTTAGTTCAATTGTAATACAGAATGATCAAAAAACAAAAAGTCCTAGCAATATATTCAGAACCTTTTACAAAATTGGGGTTTTTTACCATTTTTTATCAAAATTTCATGCATACGCCGCGCCAGGCAGCGTACATTCAATTCCACTAAATATATTTCAATTTTAATACATATCTTTGTTTTCTATGTTTTACTGCTATTACACTTACCTGTGTATGTGTACTGAACCAGGGATTTTACACTATCTTGAAAATTAACTGAAATATTTCAAAATATGAGAAAAAATACGTATTTTTTATTAAAAACTATATATTTTTTTTATTCGAGTATATATCAAATAATCGCATTATCACATACAGCTTAGATTGTAGTTCAGAACATAGTGATCAATATGGTAAGCATTCAGACAAAATTTCACTCTAGTATGATTAAAACATTTTATGTAATGAAGTTTACCGAACATGGAGATAATGGAAAAATTGATTTTCCAGATATCGCATTTAAAGGGTTTTTTATGCCTTTCAGATACATACAAAATTAATCTAGAGTCAATTCAAGTTTATTAGTGTTTTTATGTAAAAAATACAAGAAAAGAATGCATAGAAACATTGTTTACATTTCTCCTGACCTTCCTACGGTCACTTCCGGTATTTCATTCATTACTTCATGTTTATTAAGTTAATCAAAATTCTTCTTCTAATTAAAACAGATTTGAATCCGTAAATGATTGCTCTTTCAAATAAAACAAAAAAAAAATTTAGAAAAATTTCACTAAAATGGCCATTTTAATGCTAAGGCCCTTACCTTAGTCTAATGCAGTACAAAAATGAAGTTTAGTCAAACTGTGGCTTAATTAGTAATTAATTTTTGAATTATCCGTAGCAGTATAATTTCCTCTGATAAAAATAGGCACACAAAGACCACTTTGCATATTTCAACAGTTATGCGAGCAAAGTCGAGGCTTTTGTTGGTTTTTAATAAATTCATACTTAAAAAAAAACTAAAATATGTAGTGCAACCAACAAAAAATGTAACTAGATGTCTCAGGCAGCTTCAAATCTGCGAATCTAAAATTTTTAGCTCAATCCGACATTTATTTTGTGAATTATGCTTAGAAAAAAAAACACGCATTGCAGTTTGTATAGCAACTGCTAAAATTGAATGGACTATTTCAGGATTGGCGAACCTTTTTATAGTCGCGTGCCAATTTTTTTTTCAAAAAATATTTTACTTGACCTTGACGTGCCAACTAAAAAACAAAGTTAGTGGATTGAAATATAATGAATCAAAACTATTTGAAAATTACTTATTAAGATATTTTCTAAAATGAGTAACATTACATGTAAGTATTACACTGCAATAATTATAGAAACAATTATATTTTAGAAATTAATTAAAAACATAATGTGATTAAATGTTGTTTATTGGATAAAAATAATTAATATGTTTATGAACTAATATTTTAACACAATCAAACTGATTGGTAAAGTTATCATACGAATTGAATATTTCCAACTGAGCGAAAAAATGCCCAGGCTGGGAATCGAACCCAGATCCTTGTCTTACAAGGCCAATGCTTTTCCGTTTCAGCTAACTGGGCCGACAACCAGCCAGCATATTTCGCTCAGAAAAACCTTATTGGTAATAATATCTGGTCTGTCATGTAGACAGCTCAACAGAATAAACCGCAGGTAAAGGAACTCTATATAAACGATGGATACGTAGATGAACTAATATTTTAACACAATCAAACTGATTGGTAAATTTCAATTCGTATAATATGTTTATGTTCAGTTAATTTCAACAGAATGCAAACTAAATGAATTTATATGGCAACCACTCTCTATTTGATTTTTTATATTATAAATTTGCGAAAATGATGAAAAAATTATTAAAATCAAAAAAAAAAAAAAAAAAAAAAGGCAATTTATTTAAATAGCTCTGAAATTAATTTCCAAGTTGCCATAATTTACCATCGGTAATAATCTTTCCTTTTTCATAGTTTTCAAATATTTTCTTTGATAAATTTTCGAAACCATGTTGAATAAAATTAAAATTCCTCACTTTGCAATTAATCGAATTTAGAATCGAATCAAGTCATCTAAGTTCGTGTATTTTGTGTAAAATCGCTGTATCCTATCCTCATTTAGAGACATAATCAACGCCCCGCCGTGCCAAAATTATTCTTTTGCGTGCCGAAAGTGGCACGCGTGCCATAGGTTCGCCGACTCTGGACTATTTCATCTGTTTACGTGTGCATGATACCTAAACTTCTTAGCGGAATGATTTCTTGTTTGGTATTCCGAAGTAACCAAATATGATGTCAAAACTGGGTGTTTGTATCGAAATTTTTAAAGTTTGTTTCCACTTTAATATGAATACTATTCCCTAAGTTTTTTTTTTTCTTTATAAATTGAAAGAACGCTTTTATATTTCTTTTGGCCAACTGTTACATTAATCTGTATTATATAAAATAAAAAATCTCTTCTTAGGTAAATTGCCCTGTGATGTCCTCAATAAATGAGCAAGAAATGAGTAAAGGTAAGAATTTTACATATTGTTTTCCCAATAATATCCATTTATTCTGCCTCCTTTAAAATGACTGTTTTAAATGAAGCCCTAATCTTGCCACCAAAACTGGGTCCATGGGCAATTTTTATATTTTTAGTTTGTCCGAAACTTCAGACTGGCTGTTTTGTGATACATTTAAGAAGTCATTTTCATTTGACAATGAAAAAAAAAATTGCAGCGGTATTGGTAAAAATATAAAATATGCAAGTTCTATTCAGACACGAAGAAATAGAACGTTTCCTATTTTATTATCAAACAAAAAACTTTTTCGGAAAACATTCCCCAATTTTTTTTTTGTTTTAATCAATAGTCATAATACGATCATAATAAACGAGCAATTAGTTATAATTGAAGCCGTATTACATGGAAAGAAAAAGAAAAAGCATTATTTTATTTTTTGGCGCTTTAAAAGAAATATCCGCAAATTTCATGCATTTCCCTTTTTAAATTATTCCTTGAGCATAGGAAATATTTGCGTTGTTAACGAGAAATTGTAGTTGCTTTTTATACTATTTTAAAATACCCTTAATATGTATCCGTTGAGGGGGTGTGGGGGGATTTTTATTACCACCATGACCTTCCCCTTGGATCCGCCCTTTCCGTGATTTTTTTTTTTTTCCTCAAACGATACTTAATAATTAAACTAAGGGTTTAGCACTGTTTCGTATACAGAAAAGAGGACTATTATTAAAATGCCCTTCACGATTTTTTTTTTTTTTTAACCATTTGGAAAAATGGTTATTGTCCTCGTCAGGGTAGGAAATCAAAAGCATATCTGAAGCGTTTTATTCGTTTTCTGATTGGTCTATACACTAACCTTTACTTTCAACAGAGATTGATACTTCTGTTGCCACTATGACAAAAAAGTAATAAAAACTACAAAAAAAATTAATAACTCAGAAGCAAATTGAGATACAGCTTTCAAACAAATTGCATTTAAAAGTACATTTTTTTCTCTATACGACGGTGTAAAAAGTAATATTGTGGGATGTTTAGAAGTTTAAGAATGAAATTTCATTTAAAATGGGTCGTCAGTTTTCTTGGAAATCTGAGGATGGAAAAGCCTTTTCCCGAACAGCCAACGAAATGCTTGGATAATACGTAAGTTCCAGGTGGATAATACGTAAGTTTCAGGAAATCTGAGGAGTCGCAGGCGATTTTTGTCGCTTGCAATTTTTACGTGTCATAACACTATTAATGTTTAATCCATGCCGTACGTAATGTAGGATAAACTCCGTGCGATTTTTTATGTCTTAAATTTTAGTCTTTGAAAAAATCATTTTCCAAATGGTCGTTGTAATTTGTTAAATTGCTTTTATTTATTTATTTATTGTGTTATTTTTTACGATGACATGGGTATGCAAAACAGAGCAGAAATTAACAGGGTAGGGGGCATATGCAGACACAGAGTAATAGCGGTGCAGTATGGCGTGAAAATGGTTTGCAATATGAATCCGGTTATCGCTCAAATTTAAATGCCCTTATTCGACTCAAACAAAAGAAGCACGTAGAGCAGGAACAAAATTCTTTGACATCACTCGTGCATTTTATCTCTAAATGAAAATGATCTGCTCATGTTTAAGCATTCTAAAGTACCATTTCATTGTATTATGAATCAAAAATTGTATTACTAAAAATTTTCTTCTTTTTTCGTGAAAGCACGTGGTTGTGTTTGGGCCAAACGTAGCGGATTTTAGGGTTACATTTTTGGCGTCACCCCCAGTCACCAAACTATATTCTTTCTCTTTACTCTGCAGAATTTTTAACCCCCCACCCCCTCAAATAAAAATAATATGTACAGGTTTTTTGTTTGTTTTTTTTTATGGAAGGGTGTGAATATTTGGAGGTTAGCATTAGATATTACGATACGGTTGTCAAGTTAACCAAAATCTTTTTTTGTTTTAGAGCAAATGATTACAAAAAAAAAACTGCATTTTAAGGAATTTGTTTCGAAATCAATTTACTCGTTTTGGTTCCCCTCATCAGCGGTGGATTCAAGCCACATCTGCGGTAATGAAAGACTGAGCGAATGCCCGAGGCACCAGAGTGGAAGCGGACGCCAAAAAAAGATTTGAATCGTCGTTTGATATAAAAAAAAACAAATAAAATTGGGCCACTTTTACGCTGTAAAATAACCCAAAATAAAAAGTATTCGTTTATTTCTAAAGAAATCAACCTAAATGTTTTAAGAGTACTATACTGTCTGACAATTATTTCATATTTGAATACAGTGAAACCTCCCTGTGCGACCACCTTCATTAAGCGACTACCCCCCTTGAACGACCATTTTTTCACGGAACGAAATTTATTCCCAAAGGCTCAATACTAATTTTACCTGCATTCAGAGACCGACCTAGTTGGACTCCCTCCATGAGCGACCAATTTCTATGAAGAAAATGAAACAAATTCCGTTTTTTCCTGGTCGCTTGAAGAAGGTTTTATTACAAAAATAATTCCAGTAAGCGCATTATTCATGAAACTTCTAAATTAAGTTCAGATTTTTTTTCCTTATTCTGGTAACTTTTATGTGTTTAACCCCTTAACGGTCGCATTAAATTATGGTTTAAAAATTCTAACTGCTCATTCGCATCATTTTTTTGAAAAAGAAATGTTCACTTTATTTAATGACAGGTAAAATGATATCATAATAAAGCCAATTACACTATTTTATAAAACTGGTACGAATCAAACAATCTGTGTAAAAGACACAGCCCGTGAATATCACGGGAGTGAGAATTAAGGAGTTAAACCCCTTTGTGCCTTTTTAGCCAATGAATTTATCTCTGATGGCAAATTAATAATGACGGTCAATAAACGCATCTGCCCTATTCTGTCACGAGACTCTCAAAGAAATATATAAATTAATGAAATCGTCCTTATTTGTTCCCGTCAAAAAAAAAAAAAAAAAAAAAAAAAAAAAAAATTGCTTTTATTTACTGAACTTTGAAAGGGCTTGGAAATAAATATTATAAAAGATAAAACCGTAAAATCAAAGAAAATGTCAATATATTCATTTTTTATAGTCTGCAGAGATTAACTTATCTGATTCACTTTTGTTTTGATACTTAAATTTTCATATTTTTACCTAATGTGAAAAATAAATTTTAAGTAACATTAATTGTTACCTTTTTCCAACAATTAAAATCTAAATTTAAACATGACCTCCATTAAGCGACCACCTCTTGGAGCGACCAATTTTTACTGGAACGGAACGTGGTCACTTTAAGGAGGTTTTACTGTATTTAAAATAGAAAATAAAAGCAATGGATCCAGAACTTATGTTTATTAATTTATTTTGGAAAGTACTGGAGAGGGCCATAATTCATACTATGCCCCGGTCGAGAAAAATCTGCGTTTCGGCCCTGAGCCGAAACGCAAGTTTTCATAAATCGCATGTTCCTTAGCATTTGTCAAGCATGTAGTCTATGGGTGTAGTATGGTTTTTTTTTTGTTTTTTTTTTAATGTTTTGAAATTATATATAAATCTGGCATTTGAAGCAGTATTCCACATTCTGTTATTATTATTATTATTATTATTATTATTACCAGTACCCATGCGAGGCATTAGCACTTTATTTTCTGATACATTTTTGCTAAATTTATAATTACCTGCAATGTTTTTAATCACTAGGGGGTCTGCACCCTACGAGCGACAACCCCCGTTCAGACTCTAAAAGTCCGTTAATTTGATCTGTTTTAAAAGGATTACGGAAGATAGAATTATAATTAAGAAACCTGTGGCAATCTCCCAGTAAACGGGTTTCCATGCCATTTTACTGAGAAATTTTAAGGCCGAATCAGCAGCTGTTAATTGCTGTTTTCATGCTTGATTTAATAGGATTAGTTAAGCATTTGAAAATTAGCCATTATAAAATGAGCTACGTCAACAGAGTCTTTGCTTCCCGGTATTTTTTAACATAGCTGTAAAAAAAATTATTTTAAATCAGAGATTTTAAATGTAATGTTTTAAATCTGACATAATTTTCACCAAACTTTTCTTTATCTTTGTAATATTCACCTGAAAATATTTTTATTGTTAGAAAGATAATATTATTATTTGAGATTCCTTAGATTTGGCTACAATAGTTAAAAAGATCATCACGAAATTTGAAATAAAGCTCTCATGTAAATATATTTTTTAATTTAAACTGTTTGACAATATTATTATTTGGCCATTTTAAATATGACGTAATTTCTTCCATTTACGACTTTTAATGCATATTAATAAATTTATTATTTTAAAATTTTCTTTCTCTTTTAATATTCACGTGTAAATATAGTTTTTATTACGCATTTTCAATATTTTCTTGCTTTTAATACATAATCATTTAACTCTAATTTGAAAGTTTTTGAAAGTCGAAAGTTCAAATAAATCCCTCATGTAAATATATTTTTTAATTTAAGCTGTTTGGTAATGTTATTATTTGAAAATTTGAAATAGGACGTCTTTTCCCCCCCATTTACTGATTTTAACACATATTAAATTATTGATTATTTTATAGTTTCTTTCATTTTTAATATGTTTGTGTAAAAACAATTTTTTTGACGTCATGTTTAATATTTTCCTGCTTTTAACATGTAATCATTCAATTCAAATTTTAAAACAAAAAATCTGTTTATAATAGTCACGTGTAAATAAATTATTACTTTAAAGGAAATATTATTATTATTTGCGTTGTTTTAACAATTGGCAACAATTTAAAATAATAACCTTTGCTAAAATATGCAAAAAATATCTCTGGAAATGCTGAAAATTTGAATTTAAAATGGAAATAAACCCTCAAAAAATCCGTCAAATTAAAATAATAAATGCAGTCTGCACACCGCGAGTTTCAATTGAATATCGTTAGAAAAAATGATTAAATTGTAAATTCCTATGTATAGTTTTTGCTCCTATAAAACTTTTTTAATGGAACGATTTTGTCCAACTTTAACATTAAATGTATGTTAAAATAATTTTTCGATTTAAAAACTGTCTGTTTCAGTGTGTTTATTAAACATTTCTCTATAATAATACCCATTTTCATATTTTTGTATGCAGTAGTTTTCTTAATATTAGTGAAGAAAGACCTCCGGTCACAAAAAATTCATTGACCGCGGCGGTGACAACGTTAGTTGCTTTTATAGAGAAACAACTTGTTTTAACGGTTTGAGTGTACTATGCCTAAAACCTGTTCAAAAGCATTTCGTATAATACCCCATTCATCGTTGTGCTTTTTGTATGTGCATAGAAAAGGGGACGTTGACATCAGAAATAACATGTATGATTATACTTAACATAAAAGTATTAAACAAAAACATAATTTGAAGAACAAATTAAAAAAACAAAATTTATTTCCTACATTGTTTAAGCCCGAGAAGGGACAGATATTAAGATATTTCATTCAATTAGTTCTACATTTAATGTTAAATTTTTATAACAAATTAGTTAAGCCAATTGAAGATTAAAAAATAAAAATAAAATTCATACAATACGATACTTAAAACACCCTAAAAAATTAAGATTCCGTTCAAATGAAATCGAAATAAATCATAGACTTTTTTTTAAGTTTTGTATTTTGCATGCATCTTATCATTTTATGCACAATTGTCATAAACATAATACAAAATCTGCAATACAAATTATTTTCAATTAAAAATGGAAGAAGTCTAAGATTTATTTCGATTTCATTTGAACGGAATCTAATTTTTTAGGGTGTTTTAAGTATCATATTGTATGAATTTTATTTTTATTTTTTAATCTTCAATTGGCTTAACTAATTTTTTACAAAAATTCAACATTAAATGTAGAACTAATTGAATGAAATATCTTAATATCTGTCCCTTCTCGGGCTTAAACAATGTAGGAAAAAAAATTTGTTTTTTTAATTTGTTCTTCAAATTATGTTTTTGTTTAATATGTCAAGTTTTTTAATAACTAATGCACTCAGACGAACGCATTTCAAAATTAATAGAGAGTATCATCATCAGGCTTCGATGTATGCGGTATTGCATCGCAATGTGGGATGCAGTTTACCAATGTGTATAATCAAAAATGATTCACCACTGTAGTAATGCAGGTTGCGGTAGTTTGGACAAAAACTTCCAATCTGAACGTAAAAAATCTATAATTAAAACACAAAAAATTAACTTCACTTAAATTTAGATACCCTATTTCCCACTCAGGAACGCTATGAACGTAAATATAAATTGTGTTGAATCCTTACTGCTAATATTTAACAATATTATAGCTGTGATACAGTAAAAAATAAAAAATAAAAGTTTTATTTAAATTTTTAAACCTTATTCTCTCCCAAGGGGTGATGTAAACCCATCTGAAAATTATTACCTAAGTTTAACTTGGGGTATAAATAGTTCTCATATCGAAAAAAAAATACATTTTAAAATTTAAGTAATGTAATTCCCCACTAAGTTCGCTACCTGCGTAAAAATAGCTATCATTAGAAACTTTTTACTAAAATATAAACTTAACCAAAGCAAAAACTTATTCTGAAAATATCCTTTTTATTTCCAGTATGACGCCATGTTCACCTTTTTAATTTTTGAAAAAAAAAAAAAAAAACTAGCTCAATTTAATATTTCACGTGAAAATCTTTCAACTAAAAAGAAATAAATTATTATTACAGCTTTTGAAATTTTTGCAACAATGAAGTAAAAATGTTACATTTTCTATGAAGAATGTCCATTGATTTTCAATGAAAAAAGCGAAAATTGGAATTATTAAGAAAAATATTTGAATAATGAAAAAAAAATTGGCCCTTGTTTCTCTCTGGGTTGTAATTCACCCATATGCAAAGGCATTTTACCATTCGTTTTGATCCTGGCGTCAGGCAAACGTTTTTTACACTTTACTAATTCTAATGATATTATAAATTTAAAGAATAAAAAATGAGGGCATCAGGGACGAAAAGGTGGGAAGAAAAAATGAAAAAGTTATGATCTCCATAGGCTTTTCCATGTTAAATTAACATTGACAAGTGGCACTGTAAATAAATAAGTATTGCGCTGCCGCGCAATACTTAAATAACGAAAATTCGGCATGTAATGTCAGATGAGGGCGAAAAAATCCTATCCAATGTTACCTCATTCATCGCTGCACTATAAAT
Source organism: Maratus speciosus (assembly GCA_963932465.1). Classification (NCBI taxonomy): domain Eukaryota; kingdom Metazoa; phylum Arthropoda; class Arachnida; order Araneae; family Salticidae; genus Maratus; species Maratus speciosus. Next base: position 91,365 of record CAWVRF010000142.1, on the reverse strand, counting down.
TAGTTAAATTCAGTATGCAATGTCAGATGTGGGCAAAAAATCTTATTCAGTGACACTTCATTCATCGTTGTATACTACATATTAGATGAGAAACGGTATTACTGACAACATAAATAATATATATTGCTATTATATTATTATTATTTTATTTATTTTTTATTTTAGAATTAAGAAGAAGCAAAAGAATAGCTGCAAAAGGTATATTTTAGATACTTATCCTCTAAATGCATTTGCATGGTATTTAAAGTAATATTTTTTCATATACCGGGTGTCCCAAAAAGGACTGACTGATTTTAAAATTCAATAACTTGTAAACGGTGACAGATATTTAAAAAATTCTTGCAGGAGGGTTATGCATAAGGTCAAAAATTTTTTTACAATGATTTACAATTTTAGTTCGAATTACAAACAACAGATGGCGCTGCGATCCATAGACGCTAAATTCAGGCTCAATTTTTGGTACTTCGTGGCCCGGATAATACATTTCCATCTCCTTTTTCTGCATGGAACAAGATAAAGGACCAAAAATCGAGCCTGTATTTAGCGACTATTGCTTACAGCGCCATCTATTTTTTGTAAATCGAACTAAAATTGAAAATCACTGTAATAAAACTTTTGACCTCATGCATAACCCTCCTGCAAGAATTTTTTTAATATCTGTCACCGTTTGCAAGTTATTGAATTTTAAAATCAGTCAGTCCTTTTTGGGACACCCGGTATTTGATTTAATTTAAATGTTATAACTTGCGTACATATTTATACACTTATAACTATCAATCGAAAAATCATTACTTAAAAATAAATAAACCTATCACAGTATTTTTTTTTTTTTTTAAGTTTATGTACAGATAGATATAGATGAAGAAATCAAGGTGACAGATGATAATCTACTTATCTTGTTATTTTATCCAATACTTCCAGATTTGCACAATTATGACAATTTCAGAATGGAAAATTGGTTTAATCCAATTAATTAAACATATAATTAAATATGGCCATAATATTTTAGGATTAAAAAATTCAAATTAACCCAGTCGCAAATGTTTGCATGTACTATCTTAGGAGAGCTGTTAGAAGAGCGGCATTGTGTTAAAAAGTCCTTCCGGCCAGTGCCGGGAGGAAGAGGTAGCTTTCATAATCCTTATTTTAAAAAAGCCAACTTATATCATGCAAACACACGAAGCTCAATTTAGTGGAAACCGAATATAGGAGATTCAATACTAATTTTTATCAATATAATGAATGAGAATTTCGCGAAATTAGTCAGCTTTATCCAAGCTGCTTTTCTTTAAAGTAACTTATATTTCACTGCCAAATTCGGCAATTTCTTAAAGTGCCTGTCATTTTAAGACAACATGGTGGATGAAGCTAAGCAGTGAACTTGGTCGAGACCTTAGTAATTGCTGTGCACATGCTCACTCACATCGGAATTGGTTAATATATAGGAGTGCTGTCGCATGCAAAAAATCAGATTTTTCAAAATGTCACCCACAATAGAAATTGAAAATGCTATATCTGAGCCATTTTTTAAGGTAAAGACAAACAAAAAATGCTCCTGAATCCTTACATCAAGATCAAATACTTAAGAAAGAAACCTTTTTCAATTTCTAATTTTTTTGCACCTCACTTTAAATATATATATATTTTTTAATTTAATGGCCGCCATTTTGAAATAGATGGCTGATGAATCTGGCCAGCGAACTTGATCGAGGTGTTGATGTATACTATCCACATGCCTTCTTACATCGAAATAGCCGAATACGTGTGTTATCGCGTGACAAATACAAGATCGTTTCAAAATGTTAGCCATGCTAGAAATTCAAAGTGCTATAAATCAACCATTTTTTAAGATATCAACAAAAGAACAAATTTTCAGAAACAAAAACTGCTCCGGAATCTTTGTATCAAGGCCAAACACATAAAAAAAATCTTTTTCATTTTCCAATTTTTTAATACCTCATTTTGAATTTTAAATTTAATTTTTTTTAATGGCAACCCTTTTGAAACAAGATGGCGAATGAAGCTGGCCAACGAACTCGGTCGAGACATTGGTATGTACTATGTACACACCAAGGTACATCCAAGTCGGTTCATAAATACGCCTGTTATTACGTGAGAAAAATCAGGACGTGTCAAAATGTCAGCCACAAGAGAAATTCAAAATGCTATTACTCAGCCATTTTTTTTAGATATAGACGAAAGAAAAAGACGTACTACTTACATCCAAATAGGTCCATAAATACGCCTGTTGTCGCGTGACAAAAATCAGGTCGTTTTAAAATGTCAGCCACAAGAGAAATTCAAAATGCTATTACTCAGCCATTTTTTTTAGATATAGACGAAAGAAAAACTGTTCCGGAATCTTTGTATTAAGGTCAAACACATACAAAAAAATCTTTTTCATTTTCCAATTTTTTGGCATCTCATTTAATTTTTTTTATTTTTTAATTTTTTTAAATGGCCGCCATTTTGAAACAAGATGGCGGATGAAGCTGGCCAACGAACTCGGTCGAGACATTTGTATGTACTATGTACACACCAAGGTACATCCAAGTCGGTTCATAAATACGCCTGTTATTACGTGAGAAAAATCAGGACGTTTCAAAATGTCAGCCACACTAGAAATTCAAAATACTATAACTCAGCCATTTCTTAAGATATAGACGAAACAAAAACTTCTCCCGAATCTTTTTATCAAGGTCAAACACATAAGAAGAAAATATTTTTTCAATTTTCAATTTTTGGTACCACATTTCAAATTTAAATTTTTCTTAAAAATTTAAATGGCCGCCATTTTTAAACAAGATGGCGGGTGAAGCTGGCTAACGAACCCGGTCGAAACATTGGTATGTACTATGTATAAACGAAGTTACATCCAAATCGGTTCATAAATACGCCTTTTATCGCGTGACAAAATTCAGGACGTTTCAAAATGTCAGCCACGCTAGAAATTCAAAATGCTATAACTCAGCCATTTTTTAAGATATAGACGAAACAAAAACTGCTCCGAAATCTTTGTATAAAGGTCAAATACATAAGAAAAGAATATTTTTCCATTTTCAATTTTTTGGCACCACATTTCAAATTTTAAATTTTTAAAAAAATTTTAAATGGCCGCCATTTTGAAACAAAATGGCGGATGAAGCTGGCCAACGAACTCGGTCGAGAGATTGGTATGTACTATGTACACACCGAATTACATCCAAATCGGTTCATAAATACGCCTTTTATCGCGTGACAAAATTCAGGACGTTTCAAAATGTCAGCCACGATAGAAATTCAAAATGCTATAACTCAGTCATCTTTTAAGATATAGACGAAACAAAAACTGCTCCGAAATCTTTGTATAAAGGTCAAATACATAAGAAAAGAATATTTTTCCATTTTTAATTTTTTGGTACCACATTTCAAGTTTTAAATTTTTTTTTAAATTTTAAATGGCCGCCATTTTGAAACAAAACGGCGGATGAAGCTGGCCAACGAACTCGGTCGAGACATTGGTATGTACTATGTACACACCGAATTACATCGAAATCGGTTCATAATTACGGGAGTTACAGTGTGACATAGGTCATATATATATATATATATATATATATATATATATCAATTTTGAACGGAGTGTGGTTTCGGGGTCTGGGGGTCATGATCGATGAAAATATACCAAAATTTTTTGAAATCGCTTTCCTCCGAACGGCTGCAATAGGTAGCTTTTTTGTAAAGAAAGCTACCTAAAAATGTTTGTGGTGAAGCTAAAGCGCTGTTGGTGAGTTTACCAACTATGACCGTAGAATGGTTTCAGTCTACATTGCTCTCAATACTTGAAGAATATGACCCAAAAGATGCCTTCAACGCCGGCGAAACTGGCTTATTTTACCGCTGCTTACCCAGTAAAACTTTATCGTTTAAAGGACAGTCGTGTTCAGTTGGAAAAATCTCAAAAGAAAGAATTACAGTATTGGTTGGATGTAATTCGGATGGATCTGAAAAACTACCTTTATTTGTCATTGTTAAAAGTTTAAAACCGAGGTGTTTTAAAAAGATAAGAACATTACCAGTTGAATATATGGCAAACAAAATCATATATTTTCAATGATTGGCTTATCAATTTGGATAAGCTATTTTTACGAGAAAAGCGTAAAGTGACCCTTATTATTATTAAATATTATTAAATAATATAACATCATTAAAATGCACCGCAAACGATTGCTTCACCATAGACCATAATGTAACGGAATTTTTTTAAGTGTCACTGTAAGCGAACTATACACGCTACACACCACATCCTACGATAAGCATCCTCTAGTGCACATCAATGACTTACATCAATTTTATTCTGTTTGAAATAATGTAACATCATTAAAATGCACCGCAAACGATTATTTCTCCATAGACTACGATGTAACAGAATTATTTTAAGTGTCACTGTAAACGAAATATAAATGCTATAGTTTTTTTATTTTCAATACTGAACACGCCATAGTAAATCACAATAAGATATATCCATTATATGACAATCAGCGAATATTTATACGAGTTAGAGGACAAACAGGCGAGAGACAGACAAAGCGAATTCATAAACATTTTTCAACTACGTTGGAAATTGTTGAAAAGAAAACATTAAATAAAAAATTTTTAATCACAAATTGCCCCGGTAAGTAAAAATGGGAAATGGCCATTCGGCTTAAAATATGTCTTATTTCAATTTATGTTAAAATATAAACATAAACAAGTGGGTAAGTGTGATCACAGATCGCACAGAAAGTTTCGTTTAATATTCCTTTCAAAACACTTTATCTTTTTGAAAAATCTATTACTTCCACAATTCGCAACCAGGGGGCGCACTCGATTCTAAACAAACATCTATCCGAACGAAATCCCGTTTTACATAATATCCGCAGATATATTAGTGGAGGGGATTGGGCCCATAGCACATGAGATCAGTAGGCGCACCTGGCGGTAAAAAACGGAACTAAAATGTGTAAGGCTATGGTGCACAATATGAAAGAAGGGTCAAAGGGGTGTCGGCAAAAGTTGGAAAATTTCTCCCCTGGTTAAAAGGGCGGATGTTAGACAAATTACTTAAAATACACAAGCTAGAGCCCGGAGAGGTAAATAATATAAGACTTTTTGAAGATTTTATGATTTGTCGTGTGGTCTGAGGTATTCAGCTATACGTATGCAAAATCTCATGTCTCCAACTTAATTAGGGGCTCTCTTAGAAAGAATTGCTTCAAATACATATGTGGTAGCTCAAAGGGTTAAACGTAAGACATTTTCAAGATTTTATGATTTGTCGCTTGGCCTCAGGTGTTCTGCTATAAGTATGCAAAATTTAAAATCTCCAATTTAATTAGGGGCTCAGTTAGAAAGAATTGCTTAAAATACACGAGCTGGAGTTGAAAGGGTTAAACATAAAACTTTTTCAAAATTTATTATTTCACGTGTAATCTGGGATGTTGAGCTATAAGTATGCAAAATTTCACGCCTCCAACCTAAATAGGGGCTCACTTAGAAAGAATTGTTTAAAATACACATGTGGGAGCCCAAAGGGTTAAACGTACGACATTTTCAAAATTTTAGGATTTGTCGTTTGATGTGAGGTGTTCAGCTATAAGAATGCAGAATTTCACGCCTCCAACTTAATTAGAGGCTCACTTAGAAATAATTGTTTAAAATGCACATGCAGGAGCCCAAAGGGTTAAATGTACGACTTTTTCAAAATTTTATCATTTGTCGTATGATGCGTGGTGTTCAGCTATAAGTATGCAGAATTTCACGCCTCCAAACTAATTAGGAGCTCACCTTAGAAAGAATTGTTTAAAATACACATGCGAGACCCCAAAGGGTTAAATGTACGACTTTTTCAAAATTTTATCACTTGTTGTTTGATGTGAAGTGTCCAGCTATAAGTATGCAAAATTTCACGCCTCCAACGTAATTAGGGGCTCACTTAGAAAGAATTGTTTAAAATACACATGTGGGAGCCCAAAGGGTTAAATGTACGACTTTTTCAAAATTTTATGATTTGTCGTATGATGTGAGGTGTTCAGCTATAAGTACCGAAAATTTCATGTCTCCAACATAATTAGGGGCTCACTTAGAAAGAATTGTTTAAAATGCACATGTGGGAGCCCAAAGGGTTAAATGTACGACTTTTTCCAAAATTTTATTACTTGTTGTTTGATGTGAGGTGTCCAGCTATAAGTACCCGAAATTTCATGTCTCCAACATAATTAGGGGCTCACTTAGAAAGAATTGTTTAAAATACACATGTGGGAGTTACCGACATTTATTCTTCTGCGATTTAAACCGATTAATTAAATAATAATTAATATTTCAGCTTGTAATTAAGATAGGACTTAGAAATAGGTATCAATAAAATCAGCGAGAAATTTGACATCGGGATGCCATAAAATTTAATCAAAAAATTTAATATTTAAAAGTTAAAATTCCGTATTAAAATATGCTATTAAGAAAAACCGCAGCGTCGTCATGTCTACCAACTTTGAAATCTTTTGAATTGAAATCTTTTTTCTTTGTCTTTCCAATTAAAGAAAATAAATTTTTATCGATCGATTTTTAGTGGATATTTTAACTTATACACATCGCAGAAATGTGAACTTTATACCAAATGAAAGTAGATTTTTTTCTGCGTCTGTCTATTCCATTTACAAATTTCTGGGACCAATATTTTCTGATATGCGATTTCGATTTATAATGCCCACTTCATTTTTCGGCTTAATTTCCTCCGTGGTAACCATGCATCAGCTGATTTTACTGGCAACCCTTAGGAGAAACACAGATGATTTGGAGAAAGTTCATTTGAATCTGCGTTAAAAAGGTGGATTGGTTAATTTTAGAAGTTAATTAGCCCGTAATTCAGTTAATTACCAACTTTTTCAAAATTTTATGATTTGTTGTTTAATGTGAGGTGTTCAGCTATAAGTACCCAAAATTTCAAATCTCTAACATGTATAGTTTCTGAGAACGGGCTCTGTGACGGACAGACAGACAGACAAAGGAGTGAGACGAATAGGGTTTCGTCAGATGAACGAAACCCTAAAAACTATCTCCATACTAAAACTGCAATAAACTGAAATTTTTAACACAAATGCCTAATTTTGACAAGTTTGTATTCTTTGGTCATTTTTTACTTTATGATACCAAGCGGTAAGTCATTCGGTGAAGAGTTTAGGAATTCGCGCATTTAAAATTTGGAATTCCTAATGTTAAATTCATTATTAACAGTTTTAAAGCAAATTGTAATGTGTGTAAGTCTTTTAAACGTAGCTAAAAAACTAATTGGCGGAATGAGGTGAAATTTCAGGTTTTCATATTTAAGGATTCTAGAAATCGATTTCAGTTTTTTTTTCTTTTTTTTAATGTATGGGTTAAATAGATATGGGGCATTCTCACAATCCTTTGACTTTTGGGGAAAAAAATCTGACAAAATTAAACTTGCTAAAATAACATTTTAATCTGATAGACGAATGCCTTAATGATTCAAGAAAAAATGGTCAGTGGCGAAAAATTTTTTATTTAGCTGAGCTTTAAGTTAAACTTGCGAGTTTAATTTTCCTTACCATTTTACCCCTATAACTTTTTATTTTCTCCTAAATTTTGACTTATAATGAATTTGCATAGTACCCACAGGACATACAAATAAGAAATAATAATAATGTAGTACTTTTAATGCAGAATTTTTGTATTACATTGTCTTAAAGGGGTGTTGAAAAAGGGACGGTAAGGTAAACAAGTTGGAAATTGCTCGTCAAACGTGGCAAATGAGGTGCGTTCGTACTATAACTAGTTTTATAAATATTTTATTTTTTTCGCCGCATATTGTACAGAATGTATATTTTAGTGTACTTCGAAAGGCTATAACATCATTAATTTGCACTTGAAACAATTTTTTCCCATTGGCCGTAATGTAACGGAAAACTTATGACTGTCCCTGTAATTAAACTATACATCCGATTTTCATAAAATATGAAATGACTCGACAAAATCTTGCAACAATTATATATTTATAATTTCAGACCATTCGGAAGGCTGTAACATCATTAAAATGCACTTGCAATAATTTCTTCCCATTGGCCGTAATGTAACGGAAAAGTTTTGATTGTCCCTGTAATTAAACTATACATCCGATTTTCATAAAAATTGAAATGACTCGACAAAATTATGCAACAATTATATATTTATAGTTTCAGACCATTCGGAAGGCTGTAACATCATTAAAATGCACTTGCAATAATTTCTTCCCATTGGCCGTAATGTAACGGAAAACTTTTGATTGTCCCTGTAATTAAACTATACATCCGATTTTCATAAAAATTGAAATGACTCGACAAAATTATGCAGCAATTATATAGTTTAAATTTTAAACGATTCGGTTGGGTAGTTTTTGCGCTGTTATATACGGACGGACAGACGGACTGAACGACAACTATAGGTGCTACGTATTTATATAATTACGAACGCACCTAAAAAAGGGGGATGGTATTGGAAAAAAGGGACGAAATGGTAAAAAAGGGGACGGTAAGGAAAATTACCACCTATTTTTAGGAAAATCATGTTAAGACTAAGTGATAGCCATAATGTTCATTGATTTTTAGAAACAGTTGTTAACATTGGATTAAATTTTTTTTTTTTTTTTTAATTTACCTCGAAAAGTGCAGGAATAAACCTTGGGGACGGTGAGACTACCAATAAAGCCACGATGCTTGAAATTGATATTTAAATGCTGATTTAAATTCTACAGTAAATTTCCTGCCAAAGAATTTTAGACATTATTTCCCTAGCATACTTCTGCATGAGAAAAAACTTGAAAAAAATTTTGTGGCTGCATCTGAAATGATTTTCTGTATAATTTTAGAGGAGGGATGGTAAGGAATCTAAAACCCAGGGACAGAGTTTAAAAAATAATAACAACCCTAAAAATGTGTGCAGGTTAATTTTTAGCTACATATTTATATAAAACAATAGTTTCAGTTTCAGAAAAAAAATACTTCGAATTATTTTTATTGAAATAATTTTATCCAGACAGCTCCAAACTTAAAAATCAGCGTCAGGGACACGGAACGGTATAGGAATTTTCCAGGTGTTTGGACCCCGAACATCGTCCAAAACTTATTTATCTCGTTAATATTGTTGTGCAGTCATGCAATGGGATGTTCCCCAGTATATGAAATAAAAAAACACAAAAAAGTGTATTAAAATAAAAATTATTATTCAGGGACATGAAAGTCAAAAGATTGTGAGAATGCTCCATATTTATTTCGTATATTAATTTTATACATTATACATATATATATATATATATATGTGTGTAATTTATATGTGATTGTCCTAATCTTTATATATTGGAAGATTCCAGAAACCCTTGAATTATATATATGTTATCTAAATTACAGCTAAAAAGGATGCTCAAGTTACACGTCCTCAAATGATATCAAAAGAGGTAAGTTGAATTTAGTCATAATTCGGCATTATTTCACTGATTAATAATAAACTAATACATACATGTAAGATTGGTTTTTAACAAATTTTAAATATTATCGATAGATTTTATTACATAATTCTAAAATTTTTATTACAGGTACAAGTACCTGAGGCAGCAGATGTAAGTATTTTTTCAAGCATTGATTTTCTTTAATTGTGTGACATTTATATGAATAAATATTTTATTAACTGTTTTTAATTAAAGAATAAAGTACAGACGATCAAAATAAATAAATAAAATAAAATCGCGGAAAGCTCCCACACACACAGTTTTATCACCAAATTACTGTAAAAAGTTGCTAAAATTATCGTTCTACTGGGAATTGTGCCTTCTTTCCGAACATAAATGCAGTTTTTATCATAACGGTTGTATTATAAAAATTCAAAAAGCGGTGCAAATAAATTAAAAACTGAAAAATGTCTTTTCTTAAACGTTTGGCCTTAAAACAAGAATTCCGGAGCATATTTTGTTTTGTTTTTATATTAACAAATGACTGAGATACAGCAGTTTGAATTTCTAGGGTGGCTGACATTTTGAAACAATCTGATTTTTGTCATGCTGTAACTCTCGTATTTACAAACCGATTTGGATAAGATTAAGTATGTGCATAGTACACATGAATATCTCGACCGATTTCGTTAGCCAGCTTCATCCGCCATCTTGTTTCAAAATGGTGGCCATTTAAAAAAAAAAATTAATTTAAAAATTTAAAAAGTGTGCAAATAAATTAAAAATTGAAAAAGATTTTTTCCTTAAGCATTTGACCTTTAAACAAGGATTATGGAGCCTTTTTTGTTTGGTCTTCATCTTTAAAAATGGCTGCGATATAGCAGTTTGAATTTCTAAGTTGGCTGACATTTTGGATAACTCTAATTTTTGTCATGCTGTAATTCTCGTATTTGTGCACCGCTTTGGATGTAATTTAGTATGTGCATAGTAAATACCAATGTCTCAACCAAGTTTGTTGGCTAGCTTCATACGCCATCTTGTTTGAAATTGCGGCGATTTAATTTTTTTTAACTTTTTGAAATTTAAAAAGATTTTTGCCTTAAGCAGTTGACCTTGATACAAAGATCCCAAAGCATCGCCTTTAACTTAAAAAATAGCGGAGATAAAGCTGTTTCAATTTCTAGAGTGGCTGATATTTTGAAACAATCTGATTTTTGTCATACGATAGTATGCGTATTTTTTAACCGATTTAGATGTGACAAAGCATGTGTACAGAACATACCAAGGTCTCGACCAGGTTCACTATCGTTAGATTCATCCACCTTGTTGTTTTAAAAAAACTGGCACATCAAGATATCGCCAAATTTGGCGACGAAACATAAATCACTCTAAATGAAGCCAACTTGAGTAATTTGGTGAAATTATTATTCATATTCAGTATTGAAGAAACTCTTTTTTTAATCATCTGTAATCGAGTTCCACTAATTTTGGCTTCTTGTGTTTGAGTAAAATAAGCTATATTTAAAAAAAAAAAAAAACAAAAAAAAAACAGGGAATATGAAAGCTACTTCTTCCTCCCGGCACATGCCAGAAGGATTTTTTTAATTAATATTTATAATTATTATTCCAATTTTTTCAATATTATATTAATTTATCAACAATATTTAACCATTCCCATAGTCTCACTTCCCAATATGTATCAAAATTTAATTGTAAATAGCAGAAATATATCAAAACACCTAAAATGCCAGTAATGGACACCCTTTGTTTCATTAATGGACGCCCTCTATTCCAGTAATGAACACCCCCAGAAAAAGTTATAAATATAATTGTTTTTATGACTGTATTTAGAACCAGAATTTAATGGAAGCATACTAATGAAACAAAATAGATATTTTCAAATAAATTTAACAATTACGATACCTTTAATTAATAAAATATTTGTGATAATTATTCACTGTTTGCATCAATTATCGTAATTATCAGAATATCGATATTTTAATTATTTTAGATGGATATGTAGTTTAAAATACTAAATATCAGGCAATTACAGCTATCTAAATATTCAGACAGTGGTGGATTTAAAAGGTAATCATTAAAAAAAAAGTTTTGGATTATTAGTGTATAGTTTCATCTCACTATTTTTAACAATTAAAATTCCAGAGACCATTTATTTATTACTGATATATTACTTGTAACAATTAATATCATAGCAAACGCGGTAGCGTTAAGCTATAATATGATTAATTAATATCATAGCAAACGCGGTAGCGTTAAGCTATAATATGATTAAGAAATAGAAACTGCAAACGACTTTCTTAAATTTCTGGCGAACCAGTTGACATACGACAATGATTTTTCTTTTGAAAGATAGAACTCGACGAGACGAATAAACTGATAGCATTTAAAAAATTACTGTAGCTTTCAGTAGTTTTTTATTTAATCTTAAACGAAAAAATGAAGACACAAAATTCAACAAAGTGTAGCTAACGTTCCAGAGGGTGGATTAACTTCGTTTTTGTTTTATTTTGATCCTCTTGTTAAAACTTAGAATAGGTTTTTTTTTCATCTTTGTATGTTTGGCGGTCGCTGAGAAAATCGAAATTGTCTTTTATAATGTCCCCATAAAATTATAGAAATCTCTCCTTTTCATTTTCTAATTCAATAATTTAATTCGTGTTGCCACTCCTTAAAAAGCAGTGCGATAATTTAAAAAAAAGGATAACACGTGTACTTTTGTTTTTATAAGTCAATAAAAATTGAAATTCAACTGACAGACTTTTGTATTTTTGAAATCGACGTCAACCTAAGCAGATAATGCATAATTTTCATAAATATATGTATAAACTTTCTTGATTAATATTTTGAACTGGGGTAATAGACACAATGGAGCACAAACGAGTTGATAGGAAAAATAACAAGTTGGAAATTGCTCGTCAAACGTGGCAAATGAGGTGCGTTCGTACTATAACTAGTTTTATAATTATTTTTTGCACCCCATATTGTACTGAATGTATATTTTTTTGCGCTTCATAAGTGCATAGTCTGTAACATCATCAAAATGCACTTACAATAATTTTTTCCCCATTCCCCGTAATGTAACGGAAAACTTTTGACTGTCCCTGTAATAAACTATACATTCGATTTTAATAAAATTTGAAATGGCTCGACAAAATTTTGCAGCAATTATACATTTAAAATTTCAGACCATTCGGAAGGCTGTAAAATCATTAAAATGCATTTGCAATAATTTTTTCCCATTGGCCATAATGTAACGGAAAACTTTTGGGTGTCCCTGTAATTAAACTATACATCCGATTTTCATAAAATTGGAAATGGCTCAACAAAATTTTACAGCAATTATATATGAAAATTTTCAGACCATTCGGAAGGCTGTAAAATCATTAAAATTCACTTGCAATAATTTTTCCCATTGGCCGTAATGTAAAGAAAAACTTTTGACTGTCCCTGTAATTAAAATATATATCCGATTTTCATAAAATTGGAAATGGCTCGACAAAATTTCGCAGCAATTATATATTAAAAATTTCAGATCATTCGGCCGAATAGTTTTTGCTCTGTTATATGCGGACGGACAGACAGACGGACGGACAAATAGACGGACGGACAGACAGACGGACTGAACGACGACTATAGGTGCTACGTATTTATATAATTACGAACGCACCTAAAAACAGGGTAAATCCCAAGCTTCTGTTCAGGAGCTAAATGTAAGTTTTTTTTTTAATTATCATAACATCCTGACTTACAAAAGCGATAGTTATGCAGTAATATAAATACTTCACATACTAAGTATACCTTTAAAAATACCATTCCATCTATTTTTAATAAGGAAGAGATGTCATATACGCACCAGAGTACATAACTGGCGCGATAATGGCGTTATTTTGCCTGATAAGGTAACTGAGCTATTGTTGTTTATTTATCAATTATTTTTTTATTTACTTTTATTTTATTTTTAAAAATTATATAAATTGTTTTGTTCTATAGTTATTAATTAAACTTTTCATTATTTATTGTTATTTCTTTTTTAAAATAATAGAAAGTAATAAAAAAATATATCTGTAACTGCTATTCGAAAACGCGGTTTTCGTTAAATTGGCATCAGAAAAAAACCCGTGCCAAACCCGTTGTGTATATGACATCTGTACTTTAAATAATTAGGGTTGGGGCTCTGAGGCTGAGTGGTCAAAGCACCAGTCAGCTAATCGCTTGTGCGTACGAGTTTGTGGGTTCCTCTGTGGTGGGTTCGATTCCCGCTGGTTCCATTGCACACACACTTTGTGTGGAACTCCCAGGGTGTATTTCTCTTGTGTGTAATATTTCCTTGTGCTATCTTGTCTCCGACTTATAAGCGGGCTTTATGTCAAGCACACAAGTCGTATGTTATTCAGATAAATAAATAAATTAGGGTTTCATTTTGTAAGTAAAGTCACATGACAATATTTAAATTATTTTTTCATAAGATAAACTCTTGGAGAATAGACATTTTTTCCTGACTCCATGTATTTATTTTTTTTTGGTTCAGACAAAAAACGTGAGATGTTCGAGGATAATATTGATGTTGTGATTATGGTTTTGAGATGTGTATTCGTAGTTGCTGTAATGTGATTGTCTAAATAAATGTTTTGTGTGTTTTTTAAAGAAGTTATATTTATAGTAAAATAATTATCATTATTTTAACTAAAATGTTAGAAAATAAATAACAATTTGGTAGCAGAGCGTGGTTTTAAAGCGAATTTTATATTTTGAGTGTACAAGTAAGAAGAGTAAATAAATATGAATTGTATGAACTAGGCCTAATACAAGTTAAGAATTTGTTCCATTGGACTAACCGCCAATAGAAAAAATTTAAGAGGTAAGAATTTTATATGCATTTAAAAATAGTTTGGAAGATAAAGTATTTTAATTATGTGTGAATCCAATATGTTTGGAATTCCTAGAATAGAGCCGTTAACAAGTAAAAATTATACATTATGGAGTATGCGAGTTGAAGCTTTGATTAAATCAAAACATTTATTTGATGTTATCGAAAATGATGAACCGGTAAAAAATGAAGGGGATCCCGATAGTTTGAAAGCGCATAAAACATGGTTAGAAAAGAATGATGAAGTTTACGGTATAATTATATTGACGTTGTCCGCAGAACAAATGATGGCTGTTAGAGGGATTAAAAAAGCTAAGGATTTATGGCAATTACTGAAAAAGCGTTATGCGGGAATTGAAAATCAGAGAAGAATTCAGTTAAAAATTAATCTTGCGAGAATAGAGAAAAACGAAAGAGAAACAATAGAAGAATATTTGATAAGAGCTCAAGGGATAGCTAATGAAATATTAGAATTGGGTACAGAAATTGATGAATGCGAATTAATAGGATTTATTATAGAAGGGCTCCCAAAGAAATATAGCGAAGTAACAACTGCGATATCATCAAACCCAAATATAACTTATGAAGTAATGCGAGAAACTTTGTTGAGATATGAAAGAAAATATGATAAATTTCGAGAAAACGAGTCTAAAGCATTTAGGGCTAATGAAAAGAAAAAGGTTTTATGTTTTGCTTGCGGAAAGCCAAATCATATAGCGCGGAATTGTTATAGTAAATCGAATATGACACACTCGCGAAATGATAGGGAGTATTCACCTAAGAAAAATTTTCAAAATTATTATAGTAATAAAGTTCAAGATGTAAGAGAATACTCACGCAATAATAAGAATTATAATAAGAATAATAATGTTTCAAACAAGAAGGCAAAAGAATATACATGTTTTACAAATGAACATGCATTGCAGTCAAATGAATTCAATAGAAATGAGTGTGAAGAATCTGAAAATAATAGGGAAATAACCTGGATGTTAGATTCAGCTTGCACTTCGCATATGATGCATAAAGAAGATATTGTTGTAGAAAGAAAACCTGAAGATGTAGAAATTGCAACTGCTGACAGCGAGCGATCAATACAAGCGAAATATCGTGGAAATGTTCATGTTACGGCTTACGATAAGAAAAGTGGTGAAACAAAAATAAAACTTACAGAAGTTCTTTGCGTACCTAATTTAAGAGAAAATTTAATGTCAGTTCCAAGTTTAGTCAGAAAAGGAAAATATGTGATATTTGATAATGAAGGAGCAGCCATTTATGAAAAGAATACAGGCGAATTAATAGCTAAAGGAACATTCGAAGATAATACATTTAAAATAAACTTAACTGTACGAGAAACAGATGAAGACAGAAATGAATCTTGTTTACAGACAAATGAATCAAAGAAAGAATTATGGCATAGAAGACTTGGGCATATAAATTATGTATACTTACAAAGAATGTCGAGAGAAAATCTTGTAAGGGGATTAGAAAAGATGAATGGTGAAGAAACAAAATGTGAAATATGTATTCAAGGGAAATTAACAAGAACACCATTTAATCATGTGATAGAAAGAACAACACGCATTTTAGAAAGATTACATGTTGATTTATGTGGACCAATGAAAGTACACTCATTGGGAGGGAG
This sequence comes from Maratus speciosus, assembly GCA_963932465.1. Taxonomy (NCBI): domain Eukaryota; kingdom Metazoa; phylum Arthropoda; class Arachnida; order Araneae; family Salticidae; genus Maratus; species Maratus speciosus. The sequence continues at coordinate 75,378 of CAWVRF010000142.1, read as the reverse complement.
TAAGTACATGCTAATGGTAGTAGATGAATATAGTAGAAGATATTTTGTAGATTTTTTAAGAAGTAAAGATGAAGCAAAAGAAAGAATTATAAATATAATAGAGAGAAGAGAAAATGAAACCGGCAAGAAAGTAAAAGCGGTTAGATCAGATAATGGTGGTGAATTTACTAATGAAGAGCTCGTGAATTATTACAAAAGGAAGGGCATAAAGAATGAAAGAACCACAATTCATAGTCCACAAAGTAACGGGATTGCAGAAAGGGCTAATCGGACTGTTATTAATATTGCAAGAACATTGCTGATAGAAGCAAAACTACCTTTATCCTTTTGGGCCGAAGCAGTATCAACAGCTGCTTATATACATAATGTTACTCCAACAGCTAAGAGAAAGAAAACGCCATTAGAATTATGGTCAAATAATAAACCAACAGTAAAGCATATGAGAGTATTTGGATGTAAAGTTTTTTATCGCAACGATGATATCAATAAAAAGAAATTTGATGTAAGAGCAAAACCAGCAGTGTTTATCGGATATTCAAGAGATCGGCGAGCATACAGATTGTATGATTTAAAAGAAAAGAGAATACGTGAAAGCAGAGATGTAGTATTTATAGAAGAAAAAATGGGATATGAAGATATAGCTAACAAGGAAGAAATGACTGATGAATTTGAATACATCAACATTACCAATAATAAAAATGTAATAGATGAACAAGAAGATAATAATTCCGATGAAAATGAAGAAGAGTTAAATCAGAAAAAGGAAGCAATTGCGTTGTCAGATGATTTGAATGATTCTGCGACAGAAGATTCTGAAGTAAATCATATAATTGATGAAAACAAGGAACAGCAAGAAAAAGAAACTAATGAGAATAAGTTGTTTGAAGAACCTAGAAGATCATCACGAATTAGGAAACCCAATCCAAAGTATTTAGCGAATCTAGTGCACGAGGAAGTTCCAAAGAATTACAAAGATGCATTAAATTCTAGAGATAAGGATAAATGGATAGAAGCAATCAAAAAGGAATTACACTCATTAGAAGAACACAAAACGTGGAAAATCGTTGACAAACCAAAAGATGTGAAGGCACTGAGAAGCAAATGGATTTTTACTGTAAAAGAAGACGGTGAAGATGTAAAATATAAAGCAAGATTAGTAGCCGACGGATCAAGACTTAAATTTGGAACAAATTATCAAGAATCATATAGTCCTGTAATGAAAACTGAATCATTTAGAACTTTATTGGCAGTCGCAGCGATGAAAGGTTACAAAACTAGATTTTTCGACGTAGAAACAGCATATCTGAATGCAGATCTAGAAACTGCAATTTATATGAATCCGCCTGAAGGTCTACAAATTGAAGGAGGGAAAATATTATTGGTAACAGGAAATTTATATGGGTTGCCAGAAGCAGGAAGATGCTGGTATGAAAAATTAGTTAATATATTTGATAAAATTGGGTTACAGCCATGCAAAGCAGATCCATGTGTGTTTTTTAATAAAAATGATAATAAATTTATTGCAGTTGGAATATATGTTGATGACGGAATAATCGTTAGTGAATCCGAAGAATTAATAAATAAATTGATACAAAGATTGAATAAAGAAGCAAAAATTAAAGAGCTGAAGAAAAACATTAAATTCCTTGGTATTGATATTGAAGAAAATAATGGAGAATTTTTGCTAGGGCAAGCTAAGTATGCAGAAAAAATCTTAGAAAGATTTGATATGGAAAATTGTAAAAGTGTGAAAACCCCTGGTGTTTCTGGAATAAAATTAGATGAATATGAAAATGAAAATAAAATTGATGAAACACAATATCTAGAAATGCTTGGAAGTATAGGATATCTAGTAAGAGGAACAAGGCCAGATTTAGCTTTCACTTTAAGTAATTTGTCTCAATATGCAAAAGATCCTAGAGAAATTCATTTACAGGCAGTGAAGAGAGTTTTGCGGTACATTCAAGGCACTAAAAACTACAAACTTCGAATTAAAAATAAAAAGGGCCAATTATCACTTTGTTCTGATGCTAGCTGGTGTACTACACGGGATTCAAAATCATTTGGTGGATATATCGTAAAGATAGGAGAATCACTGATTGAATGGAAAAGTAATAAACAGAAACTGGTTGCACTTTCTACAATGGAATCTGAACTTTTAAGTTTATGTGATGCTGTTTGTGAAGGAAAATGGTTAATGGGTCTCTTGGAAGAGTTAAGCCAGGAAGAAATGGTGAAGCGTCCAATAGAAATCAGTACTGATAGTCAATCTGTGATTGATTGGATTAAAAACCCAAGAGTGAATAATCGCAACAAACATATAGGTAGAAAATATCATTTTGTAAAAGATGAAAGAGCGAAAGGAGAAATTGAAACAAAATATATAAATTCGTCTGAGCTGGAAGCAGATATAATGACTAAAAATTTGAGTTATGATGTCATGAAAAAACATATTACAAGTCTCGGAATTACTGAGGATTATTGACATGCAAAAGGAGAGATTTGTAAGTAAAGTCACATGACAATATTTAAATTATTTTTTCATAAGATAAACTCTTGGAGAATAGACATTTTTTCCTGACTCCATGTATTTATTTTTTTTTGGTTCAGACAAAAAACGTGGGATGTTCGAGGATAATATTGATGTTGTGATTATGGTTTTGAGATGTGTATTCGTAGTTGCTGTAATGTGATTGTCTAAATAAATGTTTTGTGTGTTTTTTAAAGAAGTTATATTTATAGTAAAATAATTATCATTATTTTAACTAAAATGTTAGAAAATAAATAACACATTTAACTTTAGGTACTTTTGCTTGAGATATTGTTGAAAATGTACAGCAAAAATATACGGTACTTCTTGATTATCCCGTCGACCGATTTCGCCAAACTATTCGCTAAATGATACAAACTGACATAATTTTTATTTTAAATAACGGAAGAATAAATAAATAAGTAAAACATTAATAAAAATACTAATAAAAACTTGGGCACAGATGTCATACCTATATTGGCGCGATTTTTCCCGACGCCAATTTGGCGAAAACCTCGTTAATATATCATCTATATCCGGGTTACCATATCAAGTAAAATAACGACACTTTGGCGCCAGTTAAGTACCCGGTGCGTATATGACATTGGCGGCGTCAAAAAAATCGCGCCAATATGACATATGACGCACAGGCGTATATGACATCTGTGCCAAAACTTGAATTAAAAATCACTTGATGACGTAACAAACACGTGTATCGTGTTTAATGTCAAGTGAATGTAACATTTACTATGATCCATTCAGTGGCGTGGCGTCCGGTCATCGCTGGATGCGGCGATGACCAAGCAATATTTTAAAACTCTTAATAAGCTTTTAAAACTCTACGATCCAGTTTTAGCAGAACATTTGGAGTTCATGTATAAGTGAAGGTAAGATTTAAAGTCTCTTTTTTGAACATTCAACCATTGAATTTTAGAGTTAATAATTTTTCACCACAAACTTAAATAATTGCGATGACCACCGAAAATTTTCACGCCACGCCACTGGATCCATTATTGTCATTTAATCTTATAGTTTGGCAATAATTTTTTTGTCGACAGAATAATCAAGTTGTACAAGTATAGTACAGATGTCATATACGCACCACGGTCGCGCGATATTTTTTCTGATGCCAATTTGGCGAAAACCTCGTTTTCGAATACCAGTTACATATATATTTTAAAAAAGGGATTAACAATAAATTTATAAAAGTTTAATTAATAACAATAGAACAAAACAATTTATATAATTTTAAAAAAGAAAATAAAAGTAAATAAACAATTTATTAATAAATAAACAACAACATTCAGGTTACCATATCAAGCAAAATAACAAAACTTTGGCGCCAGTTAAGTACCCCGATGCGTATATGACATTGGCGTCAGAAAAAAAATCGCGTCAACGTGATGTTCATATGACATCTGTGGCGGTTCAAGTACACTTCGGAACGTTACTTTGAAATCGGTGAGTTTCATCGCCAAAATGCTTAATGATCATCGCCATTGAATATATAAATAATGCCATATTTGCAAACTGATAGGTCAAAATATAACTGGAACCTCGGTTCACGACCTCCTCTGTTTACGACCAGTTTGGTTTATGTCGAACTTCGATGATCAAAATTTGACTCGGTTGGCGTGCAATATCTCTGTTCACGATCAAGGCTGCCGAATAGTTCAGTTGGCAACCCTCACATAACTGTTGTTATTAGTCAAGTTTGGAGTAAGGTGTGCATATCAGAGTGCTTTGTGTACCTTTATTACTGTAAAAAAATTAACTTTTTATTTTACTTTTACTCAGGTTTGCGCTAATATTAGCTCTCATTATGGCTTCTAACAATGAAAAAGTGCTTAGAGATAGCAGTAGTAAGAAGCTTAAGCGAATTACTGTTCAATAAAAGAAATTGTAGCAAAACATGAGAACGATGTTAGTATAATCGGTCTAGCTAAACAATACGATGTGGCCTAAACCTTCGATTTACACGATAATCTATATATATACATATATTACGCTATCGTATGTGTCACAGAAATCGCGATTATTTTTTAATTTTTTAATGGCAACGCTCGAATGAAACGCATATCATTGTTTACAGAACAGCATTTAATGCATCTCTATACCTATAAGGGGGTTGCCATAGGCTGGAACCTGTTCTGTCGCCAAATACTGCCAATTTTGTCGCCAACTTGGAGATATATCGTCAAATACCTATAGACTTCCATTGTAAACCAATAGGGTTTACTTGTTTAGAGAGAATCAACAAATTGAGATATTTTAAAGCAACAAAAACTAATACAAGTTTAAGGAATTATATTAATCATATTTAAGGGAGCCCAAGTAAATTGAATTATGAATAACAATAAAGCGAATTTGATTAAAAAACTTTTAACCTCTTAAAACAGTGTGTATCACTTGGTTAAATAGTGCATTATTGTGCGAAATAAGATAAAAGTATTGGAAATATTCAAAAGCAACTCAGGTTTATTTATATTCAATATATAATTATCAAAAAATATAAATGACTAGTATTAAAAAATGCTCTGACGAGCACCAAAAAAGGCTAATATGTTTTTAAGTATGAAAAAGGGTTTGACAAGTGCTTCTAATTGAGCATGAAAAAGGACAAGGGGTACCTTTTTGGCTGCAGCTCACTGCCAATGCCAACTTTGAAAAAATCATATTTGCGCTTTTTCCATATAAAAAAAAATCACCCACAGTTACGATAAAAATGTGTAGTGTAAAGGCACAGCCTGATTAAATATGAATGTAAGGCGACATAGTACCAAAAATCTTAGTTCCTGCAGCGTATTACACTCATGCAGTGCCACCAAGCATGCCCGCAGTGTAGAACCGTACAGAAAACTGATTTGTAGTGCAGTGCAGACTGTTGCAGCAGTCTGCACAGGAACAATCCCACATGTGCATGCATAACAGTATAATGCATTCATTGATTGTTGAAATTATATCCAAGTGGCTGTGGCTGTAAGATGTACTATGCAGAACAACAGTTCATATGTAAATTATTGTTGAGATAATTACCAGTAAGTAATATCTCAGTAAATTAATTTAGCAGAGTGAATTAAGCAAATGGAAACGTAAGTGCTTTATGTCCCGACCTCGGATGAAAAATTACGTTAAACTATTAAATCTATTATAACTCAAATCTTAAATTAAAAATATTTAAACAGTTCAATGAAATTAACTTATTAACTTGCTGAAATGCAATCAGAAAAAGTAAAACTACTATGTGATCTAAATAACGAAAGACAAATTTAAAAGAAACAAAACATTTATTTAAATTTAGTCAAATCAGAAAAACAAGTTAACTAAAAGAATAAAATACATAGAACATACCTCAAACAGTTTTTAACTTTAGAAGACACTGATTATGCATTTACATATAGAACAGATTGCACTGAGTAACGCTCCATGACACATTATTGCAGAAGTATAAAGAAATATAAAAAAAAACGTCTTTCAATTCAATGCTCCAGAGCTCGATGAATAATTTATTATCTAAACGATATACTTTGTTTTAAACTAATTCCAGTACCTCCAGTGACATCTCATAGCAATGTAAAAACGAGAGACACTTCCACCAGGAAAAAGCAGTAGATAAACAACAGTCCGTAAATACGATTGATCACAAGCTCATCCTTCAACGTCGAGGAATTCGGAGACAGCTCAGCTGACACTCCAATACATGAAACGTCTTCATTTCAAACACTAAAAAAGGTTCTTCAAAAATAGAGGTCATACTATGTAGCTTCACAATTCCGACGGATGACTTTAAAAAAGCAAAACAAAACAAGGACTAGTTGATATCCATAGCAACTTCAAGATTGAGACATACTTTAATATTCAATGTGCGTTTCCCAGTTCTAATAAGCCTCCATGCCAATAAAAATATAAACAACAACTGCTCACATCCTGCTAAAAGGGTAAATCCCAACTGGCGAGGAAACAAGCTGGCCGAAGCATATTTATATGATTCGGACATGCGTACCAACCGCCGGCATATGCAAAACAGATCGCTTCCAGAATGATCCGAGACTTACGACGCACTCTACCGGACAACTAACGCCATCTTGTGGCGATCGGGAGTACTGCTCAACTATCATACGTGGAAAACGATCTCCGAGAACCGCGATGTTTTGAAAGACAGATGAACGGCAGAAGAAGATACAATTAAAGGTAAACTGTAGTTAAGGATGAAAGCAAATCAAATGAAGAATTTTAAGGATATATAACTATGGAAAACAAGGATATGAGGTAAGAATCTGTATTTATATTGTAAATAAAGGAAGGCTGTTTCAGCTAAAAATGTAAATAAGTTATAGAGCTAAAGTAGCACGGTGATAAGATACAGAGGGCTTGTTATTCCTAACAATTATAACCGAACATTAGACGCATACACCTTTAATACGGAAATACAAAAGCACAATGTGAGTGTGCGCTAAGTTTCAAAAGCATAATAGGAATGTACAGTGTAGTATAGTTTGTAGAGAAATAATAGTACACAGTGCACTGTACAAAGTTGCATTGCAGACGCATGTGCAGCACAGTAGTGGAAGAGTGCAGTTAACATGTAAAGCACGACGGAAAGTTTTACTAAAGTACTGCGAATATATTTTGCATGGAAAAAGCACAAATATGATTTTTTCAAAGTTGGCATTGACAGTGAGCTGAAGCCAAGAAGGTGCCCCTTGTCCTTTTTCATGCTCAATTAGAAGCACTTGTCAAACCCTTTTTCATATTTAAAAACATATTAGCCTTTTTTGGTGCTCGTCAGTGTCAGAGCATTTTTTAATACTAGTTACAAATATGAAAGAAAAGATACTGTGATTTGGATATTTTAAATACTAAATAAAATAATCTCTATAATAATAGCCTAAATCATGTGACTGTTATCAATAGTTCCGGGCTGACCGCTTCGCTTTTTATATGCCAGGTGACAATTTTTTACATTTTTTTATTTTTCGCGTGGTAAATTTTACATAATCTCTATAATAATAGCCTAAGTCATGTGACTGTCATCAATAGTTCCGGGCTGACCGCTTCGCTTTTTATATGCCAGGTGACCATTTTTTACATTTTTTTATTTTTCGCGGGGTAAATTAAAACAATGCTTTGATATTGAAATTAAAAGTCATGGTTTTTGGTATTATTTATTATTTTTCTTTTCTTTTTTTTAAAAAAGGGAAAGAAAAAGTGACCGTCATGAATCTCTATAATAATAGCCTAAGTCATGTGACTGTCATCAATAGTTCCGGCCTGACCGCTTCGCTTTTTATATGCCAGGTGACCATTTTTTACATTTTTTTTTTATTTTTCGCGTGGTAAATTAAAACAATGCTTTGATATTGAAATTAAAAGTCATGGTTTTTGGTATTATTTATTATTTTTCTTTTCTTTTTTTTAAAAAAGGGAAAGAAAAAGTGACCGTCATGAATTTCAAATTAAAATTATGTATTTTAAATAAAATGAGTGAAATTATTATATTTTAGATGAATTTAATGAAATATGAAAAAATGCAATTGGAAAGACAATGTTTGTTGATTTATCACTTGCGCCTGGCTAGCATATTAGTTATACCGTCTCCCAATTTCGCCAAATTATATAAATCGCCAAACCACTCGCCAAATTATACAAATTGACATAATTTTTATTTTAAATAGTGAAAGAACAAATAAATTACAGTCGGACCTCTATTTAACGAAGTCGCTAAATCCCGAAAAAAAATTTGTTATATGGAAAATTCGTTAAATAGACAGTCACCTTTTTAAATACTCTAAACTACATAAAACATATTTTAAGCCCATAAACTCTACATATAATTTTTAAAAAAGTAATTAATCACGCTTTTTTTTATAAATTATATCTATATTTTACCCATCAAAAAGAAATAAATCTGCAAGGGAAATAAGAATGAAACAAAACGTTGTCTGAAAATACATTGTATTTTCAGTTAAAAAAATAATTTTACATTAAAATTACGATTTTTTATTATGGTCGATAAGCTGTTTGGAGGAATACAAAATTTTAAAGCAATATTATTTTTCTTCACGCTTTTATCCACCTCATCAAGATTTTTTTTTCTTTTATGCCAAGCACTTTCGCTTTGACATTTTCGAGCTAAAAAAACGAATACCAGCACGACTGAATGATCTAGAAAACGACAGACTCTAGTTAAGGCTGTTCTTAACTGCTCTGCTCAACAAGAACAAAACATTTCGACACATTTACAAATTCATTTTTTAAGGGAAAGGTATAAAATTGGAAAGCCTAGCCATGGAAGCAATTTGGAATTGAATTGTTTTTCCATTTTTTGATCAATCAATTACCTATTGAGTTATAAGCGAATTCGATCACGTGACAAACACGTTTTTCGCCCGCTCTTGAGTGCTCTTTCTCTCTTCGCGCGGAAATTCGGTTCAAAACGCCCAATTTGACACTATTTTCTGAAAAATCTATTGCGTTTGCAAAAAAATGAAAAAAAAAACAGGTCAATTACATAGTTTCTGAACAACAACACCAGCTAGTTTGATGCATTTTCGAACAAAAATGAATTAAAATTTATGTGAGAAAGTTGCCCTTTTCGATTTGTGAACAGTCTTAAAGGACACGAGGCAGGCACTTCTTGGATGAAAAGCAAAGAATCACAGCGATTTTACTGCTCGCGGTGAATTAGGTGCCTGGTAATACCTGTTCATGTTCATTGATCATCATAAAATGTGTTAAAAGAAAGAATAAGTTTGAAATGTCCAGTAATATTTTGACAAATAGGGAGAAAAAAAATTTAGATCCTAAGAAAAAGTTCGTTAAATAGAGAATGGACTTCGCTATTTGGAGGTTATTTTACGAAGAAATTCGCGAAATGTTCTTGGTCCCAGGGAAAAGTTCGTAAAATAGAGAAATTCGCAAAATAGAGGTTCGTTAAATAGAGGTCCGACTGTAGTATAACATTAATAAAAATACAAAAAAAACATCGAAATAAAAATAACTTGATGCCGTAAACATGTGTAACTTGCTTAAAAACAAGCGAATATGACATTTACGATCAGCCATTATTGATATTTAATCTTATAGTTTGGCGATATATTTTTGGTCGACGGGATAACCAAGTAGTACCCATAAAAATACGGAATTCTTGATTTCTGTACTAGAAACTTCTGATTTGGCGAAGTATTGAGAAAGTAAATTAAATTTTGGATAAAAGTAACATGGTACAATGCTTAGCACACATCTAACGGAGACCAAACTGGTCGCCAAGGGCGGCTAGTTTTAAAATAAAACTGTAAAACTCAGGGCCGAAACTAGCCTTTTTTTGCACACGGGGCAAACATGTATTTTACGCCCCACCCCACACACACACACACACTTCCGCAAAGTGTATTTACGAAATTTACTAATTTTCTAATAGCCGACTTTTTAAAAATTTAAAATACGTAATTGTAAAATATCTAATACTGAACTACGTAATCTGCTTTGTCAAACATTGATTCATTAAAATCTTGAAACCGGAATCGAAAAAAATTCCGCTTTATACAGGATCCTTATGCCATATCATCTTTAGATTCTTCTATGCTTTGTCATACCCTAGTCAGAATGATTTTAATAATACCGTGCTAAACATAGTAGATCTGAGAAAAATCGACAAAGGAAAATTTAATTTGGGGCCCCTTCGTTCTAGCGCCCGGGGCACATGCCCGCTCTACCCCTCCCCCCCCCCTCCCCCTAGTTTCGGTCCTGGTAAAACTGATGTTTGAGACCACTGATCTGCAGATTTACTAGTTTCATTATTACTATAACTTTCATTAATATTGCCTTTTTTTTTTTTTTTTTTTTTTTTTTGGTCTGAGATGAATAAGTGAACATTTAAGACAGAAAATAGATTTTTAACAACTTCTGTAACTTAATTGTTTTTATTTAAATGGGGTGGTATTAACCCATTTTAGGCCAAGCATAAAAATTTTATAAAATGTGGCATTATTTTCATTGAAATATACTTAAAATACATTCATTACGACAAAAAAAAAAAAAGTTTCATGCCACTAAAATATGCATTCTGTAGAATATGCGGTACAAAAAATAGTTATTATTCATTTACAGGGCCACACAAAAGAATTCCGTTACATAATGGTATAGGGTGGAATTGCTTGCGGCGTATTTGAATTATGTTAAATTATTTCATATATATTGAAATTGATATACGTCTCCGAGCTATAGTATAAGTTACTTTCTGTATAATACGAGGTGCATAGCATTTACAGGGATGCACAAAAGATTTCAGATACTATATTGTATCCGAATTACTGTACATTAGCGATGATTGCTGGAAATTCAATTTTAGTTATGATATGGTCTTTTATGTTTCACTATATTTATGCATACTATATTGTGTGTATAAATGCTATAATTCATATACAGGGCTACACAAAAGAATTCATAAGGATTACTGGGTATGAGAGCAAATTACTTAAAGGTCGTTTTTAAATAAGTTATACATTTTTAAGCTGAACTGCATTTAGTTTACTAAGAAATGGTTTTAGAATATAGATAACTCTTTTTTTTTATTTATAAAAATTTTGGTCTTATTAATTTTGGCAATTGTAATTTAAAAATTAAATTTGATTATTTAGGTTTTCAGTTAAGTCAAAATATTTTATGCACTATAAACATTACTGAAATTGCATTTTTAGAAATGTCTACATGGGATGTCCATTACTAGAAAATGACTAATTAAGCATCCCAGTAATGGACACCACTCTTAAAAGCTTAACAAGAAAGAAAAATCATGCGTTAAGCATAGATTATGAAACACTTTCCAACACTTACTGAATGATTTTAAAAAACTTCCTTACTTATTTAGGTAAATAAGATAAGTATGTAAACATTTTAGAAAACACATAAAACCGTCCATATCCAAATATGTATTCCAATTCTTTTGAAGAGCCCTGTATTGGATCTATAGGTTGATATCTACACTATATAATGGAAAAATTTAGTTTAGCAAGAAAACGCATAACAAATTGAAATTTCTCTGTCCGCAATTTATACTAACACATAGAAACATACTTGAATACTTTTGTACAACCCTGCAGTTTACCTAGAACGTTTATTACACACCACTATTTAGCTAAAATTTAATTCAAACTAAAACACTTTTAAAACTACTGAAATCACATTTCCAAAAATTATCATTTATAGACGGCCATGTATCCAATTCTTTCCGTGACCCTGTATATCATTTTATCTATATTCTAAAACCATTTCTTAGTAAACTAAATGCAGTTCAGATTAAAAATGTATAACTTATTTAAAAACCACCTTTAAGTAATTTGCACTCATACCCAGTAAACCTTACGAATTCTTCTGTGTAGCCCTGTATATGAATTATAGCATTTATACACACAATATAGTATGCATAAATACAGTGAAACATAAAAGACCGTATCATAATTAAAATTCAATTTCCAGCAATCATCGCTAATGTACAGTAATTCGGATACAATATTCTATCTGAAATCGTTTGTGTGTCCCTGTAAATGCTATGCACCTCGTATTATACATGAAGTAACTTATATTATAGCTCGGAGACGTATATCAATTTCAATATATATGAAATAGTTTAACATAATTCAAATACGCCGCAAACAATTCCAACCCTATACCATTATATAACGGAATTCTTTTGTGTGGCCCTGTAAATGAATAATAACTATTTTTTGTACCGCATATTCTACAGAATGCATATTTTAGTGGACTTCATTAATGCATATCAATTTTATTATGTTTGAAAGAGTGTAACACCATTAAAAATCATTTGAAACGATTTTTTCCCATTGGCCATAATGTAACGGAAAACTTTTGACTGTCCCTGTAAATGAAATAAACATGCTACAAACTTCATTTGAAATAGGGATCGTGCTATGGTAGAGGTCACTAACATCCAAAAATTTCAGAACGATCCGAGTATATTTACGAGAGTTAGAACACCGACAGAACATATAAATTTACTAAACGAAGCAGCATGTTCATTATGATTTTCACTGAAAAGCAGTGGAACTTCCAAACATTATTTTCTGCTTCCTGACTGGTTTGATTAACAGTGTCAACAATAATGCAAGATTATTAAATATTCAAGGGGGAGTTAAGAAAAAAATAATAAAATCTAAATTTTCATTGATTAATTTTTTAAAAACCAAAACCATTGAAGGGTGTCCATTACTGGCACATCTACACTATATATTTTCTAGATTTTTGTAAATGTTAGCGAAAGCAAGCCTTTTTTTTTTTTTTTTAATTACATTTATTTCATTTGAAATGAATGAGTAATGAATGAAATGAATTGACATGAATGAAATTTCCAGTTATACTGTCGTTTGCAATGACGATAAATAAGTCACAAGATCAAATATTTTCTATAGTTTGACTGTATTTAAAAGAACCGGTTTTTCACATGAACAACTATATGTAAGTATTCCAAGATGTAAAGAGGATGAACAGTTAAATATTTATGTCGAAGATACTGAAGAGCAAGGTCAGCTTTTAAATAATGAAAGAATTTTTACAAAAAATATAGTATATCCTGAAATTTTGTAACCAAATTTTAATTTATCCTAAAATTGTATTTTTTATGTATTCATTATAATAGTTTTTCATAAATCTGTTTCGTTATTAAAATGTGTTATTTTCATCTATCACTACAGAAAAAGCTAGAAAAACTCATATTCTTGCACATGTGTTGTATGTATCTTTAATCTCATTTTCCGTCATTTTTGACGGGCTATCTTTTTAGTATATATATAATGAATAAAAATTATTGTTTAATGTTTGTGTTTTAGAACTATTACATTGTACTGGACACTTGTTGTCTAATGGAAGACTTGGAATTCGTAAAGAGCTTAACGTCCAAAACCCTAGACGGTAATATTTCTATAACATTTGTTTTTATAAATTAATGCTGATTTCAAATCCAAACTGGACATTTTGTGATACTCATTTGAGTTCATTTTCTTAGTAAAAGCGTGATATTGGCAATAGTCCAGGCAATAGGGAATTTTACCTAGCAAAATTAATGGTAGTTCTGGAAATCGGCTTACTTTATGTTTTTTGGGTCGCTGAATCCGAATTTGTAACTTCCCACCAAAATTTTTCCCGGCAACCCCCCCCCCCCCCCCCCCCCCCAAATTTTGGTAAAAAGCCCCCCAAAAAAGGTTTTTATTAAAAAAAATCAATTTTTTTATTGTTTTAGGGAAAAAGTATCTGGAAATTCAGAAAGTAGACAAAATTTGCAACAAATTAGATACATGACATTATGACTTACGATGAAGGGGAAGGGGGGATCTGCCTCGGAACATGCGCCGCAGTGCTGCGTGGACTAAGTTGCGCAATTCCACTTAACCACTCACACCTTTACATTAGCCCTCCCATTTCCCTCTGAACTTTCTCTATAAGGTTTACTTTAAGTTTTTTGGGTCTCTGAATCCGAATTTTTAACTTACCCCAAAAAATCCCCCCCCCCCCGAACCCCCCCCCCCCCAAACAGTTGTTTTTAACTTAAATTTCTTATTGTTTTAGGGGGAAAACTTTACGAAATTCAGAAACTAGACAAAATTTACAACAAATAGGATATATGACATTATGACGTAGGATAAACGTGAAGAGAGGGGGCTGCCTCGGAACATTCCCCGCGCGCTTTTCTCAAAAACCAAATTTTTTCATAAAATCAATTTTTTGGGGGGTTGCCGGGTGAAATTTTGGTGGGAAGTTACAAATTCGGATTCAGCGACCCAAAAAATACATAAAGTGAGTCGAAATCCAGCACTAGTATTAATTTATCCAGGTAAAATCCCCTATTGCCTGGACTTCATAACTTAGTGCACATCTCGCCGCAGTGCATGTTCAGAGGCAACCCTCCCCCTCCCCGTTCATCTTACGTCATAATGCCATATATCCTATTTGTTGCAAATTTTGTCTAGTTTCTGAATTTTGTAATGCTTTTCCCCTAAAACAATAAGAAATTTAAGTTAAAAACAACTATTTGGAGGGGGGTTCGGGGGGGGGGGGGGGGGGGGGGAACTTAAAAATTCGGATACAGCGACCCAAAAATCTTAAAGTAAACCTTATAGAGAAAGTTCGGAGGGGAGATGGGAGGGCGAATGTAAACGTGTGAGTGGTTAAGTGGAATTGCGCAACTTAGTCCACGCAGCACCACGCGCATGTTCCGAGGCCGATCCCCCTTCCCCTTCATCGTAAGTCATAATGTCATGTATCTAATTTCTTGCAAATTTTGTCTACTTTCTGAATTTCCAGATACTTTTTCCCTAAAACAATAAAAAAATTGATTTTTTTAATAAAAACCTTTTTTGGGGGCATTTTACCAAAATTTGGGGGGTTGCCGGGGGAAATTTTGGTGGGAAGTTAAAAATTCGGATTCAGCGACCCAAAAAACATATAGTAAGCCTTTTTCCAGAACTACCATGAATTTTGCTAGGTAGAGCCCCTATACCAGGGTTGGCGAACCTATGGCACACGTGCCAGAGTTGGCACGTAAGCTAATTTTTCTGGCACGTGAAAAAATTATATCTATGTTAATTGTTATACAGATAAAATCCATATTTTATTTCATTTATAAACAATAAAGTTTTATTTCATATGGGCAAACTATCACAAATAATGCAATTATTTTTTGTATGAATTAACAGATAATTTTCTTGTCCTGTGATGTTATGCAGCGTTTTCGACATGTATTTTGCTTTTCTATATGAATTTAGAAAGTTGTAATTTTAAAATGAATTTCGTTTGACAGTCACTCCAATAAAATGGTAAATGGATCAAATTTAGCTACGTGTATTTGCAAAAATATTAAAATATGAACTAGATATGAAGCATTTTTCATCGAATGTAGGACAGTAAAATTCTCATCAATACATTATTAGTGCATTATTTAATGCAACTTGGAAAATTATAACCGAGATGTTGCAATAATAATACGTTAAAAATTAGTGAAATAAAAACTCGTATTTTCCCCCCTTATTACAGTACATACTGCATAAATGAATCCTATATGCAAATTAAAAATTTATTTATTTATTGGCTGATTCTAGTATACAGAAAAATCTCATTTTGATTTTTAAAATTTTTTATTTATTAATGCAAAAAAGCAATTGATTTTTTATAACCAGTGCTTCGTATAAAAATTTGACTCTTCAAAGTTATTTTTGTATAAATTTGGCACGTTACATTATTGATAGATATTGTTTTGTGATTTTTCGGCACGCGTACGTGAAAAGGTTCGCCGAGCCTGCCCTATACGGTCTCTATTGCCTGGACTACAAGTATTCTTATTTAGAAACTATGAATCGAACAAATTACCATTTTCGGTAAAGGCAGAGAACACGCGTTGAAAGTCGACGTTTTTAACCGAATTTCTGAGTTCGGCAGTGAAAGAAATGAAAAAAATGCCATCATGAGACAACAATCGTTTTACAACTCAAGATGTGATTCCTTTACCTTGAAAACTATTCGTTTACAAATGACTCCGATAGTCATGATAGAATTATCAATATTTACCATAATACTAATTCTATTAATTTAAACTTTTCACATTATTGAAATATTACTTCATTCATTTAATCTATAGTTTATTTCAAAATAGCGAAAATTATATCACATCTTAATTAAATCATTTGTAAGGAAATGGAGGAATATGGTGGTTGGGTATGATGTTCTTTGAACCTCCCAGGTCGGATTGATTCTCTTCTTTGGAATAGGCCACTTCTTTTGAACGC
The DNA here is from genome assembly GCA_963932465.1 of Maratus speciosus. Lineage (NCBI taxonomy): Eukaryota > Metazoa > Arthropoda > Arachnida > Araneae > Salticidae > Maratus > Maratus speciosus. Next base: position 59,055 of record CAWVRF010000142.1, on the reverse strand, counting down.
TTTTGAGTAGTGCCTCGGGCTGATTCACTTGCTAGTATCTGATCAACAGCTTACTGAAGCAGCTAGGCTTTGATGAGGCTTGAATCGTTCTGGTCTTTACTGATGACATATTTATCCTGGCATGTACTCCAACTGTCTACAGGTTCGCAGATATTGTCCGGCATAGTGTTTCACTGGGACTACACTATATGGACAAAGGTGACCGATCACTTGCGATTTCAGACGTTTTGTTAAATATCTAGAAAAATACATGAGGAATTAACCTGAAACTGCAGGTGTGAAAACAGTATAGTATAGGTCATATATTTCCGCGAAGATTTTTTCCTGAAAGCCCATAGGGGGCCGTCAACAAATTGAAAAAGAACGAATATCTTTTGGATAACCCTGTAAAAACTAATGTAGCAAAAGCGTTCAAACACGAGATTATTAATAAGTGGCTTATATATACTGTGTTCTTTTTTATGAGAATAGCATGTATACTCGTAGAGAAATTAAGGTTTAACAGCCCCAAATTTCACCAAGTTTTTTGCTTATAATTTGCAGAGTTCTTAGTATAAAAAAAAAGTTCTTTTCAGAAAATATGACAAACAATATTGTACACAATACTTTACAATCAGAATTAAAAAACTAGTTGGATGTGCCAATCCCAAAACTTTCTTCTATCTTATACATATTAATATTTTAAAAAGTACCGGGTGTCCCAAAAAGGACTGACTGATTTTAAAATTTAATAACTTGCAAACGGTGACAGATATTAAAAAAATTCTTGCAGGAGGGTTATGCATAAAGTCAAAAGTTTTATTACAGTGATTTTCAATTTTAGTTCGATTTACAAATAATAGATGGCGCTGTAAGCAATAGTCGCTAAATTCAGGTGCGATGTTTGGTACTTCGTGACCCCGATAATACATTTTCATCTCCTCTTTCTGCATGGAACAAGATAAAGGGCCAAAAATCGAGCCTGTATTTAGCGACTATTGCTTACAGCACCATCTATTGTTTGTAAATCGAACTAAAATTGAAAATCACTGTAATAAAACTTTTGACCTTATGCATAACCCTTCTGCAAGAATTTTTTTAATATCTGTCACCGTTTGCAAGTTATTGAATTTTAAAATCAGTCAGTCCTTTTTGGGACACCCGGTAGTTACACATGTTAATACTTCAATGTTATTAGTTCAATGCTATACCAACTTTCATTTTCTTCTTAAATTTCTGCTTTAGTCAATTAAACGGACTAAAAACGAGTTAATTTATATCATGATATTTGTTAAAATTAATAGTTTTTCCTTATTCTGTTGATATCAGCTGTTTGCGAATAGTCGGCTTAGCAGGAAGCGAGTTTCCTCCGTTACGCGAGCCACCGATGGACAATAGAACTACGAAAAATCAAGAAAAGTAAACAAAAATCGCTATCACAGAGCCCCTTTACCGCGCAATATTTCCAAATTCAAGGAGGACCAGTTAGCCATATCCAAAATTATGCACAAAAAATTTGGTTCAATTGTATGCATAATTTTATACACTTTTCAATGGTACAATAAAGAAAATGGCACAAACATCGCTATCATAGCGCCCCCCTTCTGGGCGATTTTTTTCAAATTCAGGGAGGACTTGCTTGCCAAAGCAAGAAGCATACACAAAATATTTGGTTCAATTCTATGCATAACTTCATACACTTATTGATAGTACAATAATAAAAATGGCGCAGACACCGCAATTACAGCGCCCCCTTCTGGCGGAATTTTTTCAAGTTCAGGGAGGACCTACCGACCATAGCCTTACACATACACAAAAAATTTGGTTCAATTCTATGCATAATTTTATACAGTTTTCGAGGGTACAATAATGAAAATGGCACAGGCATTGCTATTACAGCGCCCCCTTCTGGCAGATTTTTTCCAAATTCAGGGAGAACATACTTGCTACAGCCAGAAACATGCACAAAAAATTTGGTTCAATTCTATGCATAACTTCATACACTTTTCGATGGTACAATAATGAAAATCGTACAGACATCGTTATTATAGCGCCCCCTTCCGGCGGAATTTCTCCAAATTCAAGGAGGACCTTCGTGCCATGACCAAAAACAAACACAAAAAAATTTGGTTCAGTTCTTTGCATAACTTCATACACTTTTCGATGGTACAATATTCAAAATGGCACAAAAATCACTATTACAGCTCCCCCTACTGGCGAATTGTTTTCCAAATTAAAGAAGGACCTGCTTCTCATAGCCAAGAACTTTAAAAAAATTTTTGGTTCAATTCTATGCATAACTTCATACACTTTTCGATGGTACAATATTCAAAATCGCACAAAAATCACTATTAAGGCACCCCCCCACCGGCGAATTTTTTCCAAATTAAGGAAGGACCTGCTTGTCATGGCCAAGAACTTAAATTTTTTTGGTTCAATTCTATGCATAACTTCATACACTTTTCGATGGTACAATATTCAAAATCGCACAAAAATCGCCATTACAGCGACCCCTACCGTCAAATTTTTCCCAAATTCATGGAGGACCTACTTGCTATAGCCAAATACTTAAAAATTTTTTTAGTTCTATTCTATGTATAACTTCATAGACTTTTCGATGGTACAATATTCAAAATCGCACAAAAATCGCTGTTACAGCGCCCCCTACTGGAGAATTTTTTTCAAATTCAGGGAGGACCTACTTGCCATATCCAAAACCTTAAAATAAAAATTTGGTTCAATTGTATAACTTGATACACTTATGGATGGTACAATATTCAAAATGGCACAAAAATCATTATTACAGCGCCCCCTACGGGCGATTGTTTTCCAAATTCAGGAAGGATCTGCTTGCCATAGCCAAAAACTTAAAATAAAAATTTGGTTGAATTCTATGCATACTTCATACACTTTTTGATGGTACAATGGCGACAGACAGACGGACACACGGACAGACAGGCATTTTCTATAAAAATGTTTTTTGGGATATCTGACCCCTAATACCTGTAAATCAATCGAAAACCGGAAGCCGAAAAAAAATTTCGTTTACAATACTTTCTTATATTGAAGATAGAAGAAAGTAACAATAAAAATTGGATGAAAAATAAGCAGGTTTACTAAAAAATGTTTCACAGCGCATGCGCGAATGCAATCAAAATATAATGTGCATAATGTATTAGCTAAGTATATAGAGCAACTTTTGTGAAAGTCTCAAAATCATAGCTTGAAAATTCTGAAAATGATCCTCGATAGAATAAGCTCGAAATCCGTTGTTCCCAAAAACAAGCAAAAAGATCAGGTGTTATATAAAATATCTGTTGATTAGTGCCAAGATAGCGTACACAATCTTGCATGTACTACTATATTGGGATACAACCCCTGATCTTTTTGCTTGTTTTTGGGTACAACGGATTTCGAGCATATTTTATCGACGATTATTTTCAGAATCTTCAAGCTGTGATTTTGAGACTTTCACAAAAGTTGCTCTATATACTTAGCTAATACATTATGCACGTTATATTTTGATTGCATTCGCGCATGCGCAGTGAAACATTTTTTAGTAAACCTGTGCATTTTTCATCCAATTTTTATTATTTTTTAAATTCTGATTGCAAAGTATTGTGAACAATATTGTTTGTCATGTTTTCTGAAAAGAACTTTTTTTTATATTAAGAACTCTGCAAATTATAAGCAAAAAACTTGGCGAAATTTGGGGCTGTTTTTATAAAAACCTTAATTTCTCTACGAGTATGCATGCTATCCTCATAAAAATGAACACAGTATATTACAATAAGCCACTTATTAATAATCTCGTGTTTGAACGCTTTTGCTACATTAGTTTTTACAGGGTTATCCAAAAGATATTCGTTCTTTTTCAATTTGTTGACGGTATCCTAACGGATTTCAGGAAAAAATCTTCGCGGAAATATATGACCTATACTATACTGTTTACATACCTGCAGTTTCAAGTTAATTCCTCATGTATTTTTCTAAATATTTAATAAAACATCTAAAATCGCACGTGATCGGTCACCTTTGGCCATATAGTGTATAGTTGGATGCCTCAATTACTAGCGAACGTTCCCAATTTCCAGTTCTGGATTTTGACTCGCGCGATATCGTTCGAAAGCTCTTGTCACGAGAATCAAGCAATGCATAGGAACTATACTGCTGAATCCAATAATTTATGGGATATGGACTCTTTTCTGTTTCGGAAGAAGAGATATAAAGAAGGGGAAAACAGCATGAGATTCCTTCTAAAGCTATCGAAGGCAGGAATTTTGTCATAATTAATCATGATAGTGTTTTTCTATGTAAAATCTAAAACACAAGTTTTTCCAAGGGCGATGAAGGACATTGTTTGACAGTCAGCGCAGATGTGTTTAGTAAGAGTGAAGCATATATGTTTTACTGTTGGGAAGACTGGATTCGTGTTTCGCATTAAAGCCTTTCGGAAAACATATTCACGCACTGCATTCAAAATAGATGAAGAGAACTGTTATAGACTAATGATGTATTTTTAGTATGCCTTCTATAGTAATAGTGTTAACATCATAGCAAATACTTCGATGGGTTTTTGAATATTCGCCTATTTTCTTTACCAAGTACTTGTAGTCTTGGAAGAAGGAAACATTAAGTGGCTGAAAATATTTTGTCGATCCATCTGTGAGGAAGACTAGCTGTATAGCAGAACTTAGTTTTTTTATGTTTAAATTGTCATCTGTTTGGCCACTACATCTTTCCAGTACCAGTATAGCATTCTCCTTACCACACTATGATGAAATACTATCGTGAAAACAACTATCATGATTAATTATACGATAAAATTTCTACCGTTGATAGCTTTAGAAGGAACCTCATGCTGTTATGTTTCAACATCATTTCTCTCCTTCCAAAACAGAAAAGGTTCCATATCTCATGAACTCTTCGATTCGGGAGTAAAGTTCCTGTAATTTTCTTGATCCTCGTGACAAGACCTTTCAGACGATACCACGCTCGTCAAATTCCAGAATTGACACTTTGGGATGCTTTCTAGTTAGACTTCATCCAAGAGAAGTCTACCAAAGTCCAGTACAAGTTGTATAAGATAGCTGCAAGTGTCTGAGGAGTTAGACCCTAGGTTCGCAAGGCAGTGTATAATCTTGCATGCGGCTCCTATTTGATACTCAAATAAAGTTGCTCTTCGTAGAAGACTCTTGAGAATTGAGCAAGGCCTTTTATTGTGAGTCACCAAATGCTATAACATGGTGTCAGCCGATGCGCTGAATTTTTTGCTTGAGATTCTGCTCATGGGACTCCGTGCTGAGCTCGAATGCGACTTCGAAGCGCTCACTTGATGGAGAGAGAGTGGTGAAAAAATAAATCTCAGGCTTGATTTGGTAGAGATTTGGAAAAACGTAACTTGTCGAGACGATCTCTGACGAATCCCGTTAACCTTGGATCTCGTCGAAGTAGGCGTTTACCGAATACACCGTAGACGTATTATACGGACAGATCTACGTTCGATTATGGAAAAGTGGGGTGCGTTTTCCTTCTCATTACCAGGGGTGGGATCATCGAGGAAAGCCAGTTTCGGTTAACCGATGGAACGACTGTTTTTTTCCGCCGAGGTCTATGCGATCAAGATGACATCTAGGATATTCTGCGGAAAAGTTTCGGTTAGCTCGATATTTTATCTTATTCGAGATCGGTTCTTCAAGCGTTTTCTTCTCTTGTGCCACGTCACAAGGTAGTTTCTGAAATCAGAAACCTGGTCAAAGGTAGAGGAATCAAAATCCATATGCACTGGATCAGAGCCCACGTTGGTTACGCCTACACTGAGCGCTACAATGATGCACTGGCCAAATCTACTGCAGCTCCTTCCTATGTCAATGCGCAAATTCTCCTCTATAGCCGAAAGACAAAGAAGGTGCTCTTTGGCAGAGTAGGTGAGATCGGTTGGGTGACATATGCTATTTTCCAGCGAGTTTGTACTCTGCGACTAAAGGGAGATTGCTATGTTAACCAAGTTCTGGCTCGGGACATGGCGTTTTAGTGATCACCGATTCCAATTCTTCAAAGACTACTATGAGCCAAGGAGAAGTACAATTAGGCACTATATTTATGACTGCCCCTTGTGGAAATCAATCAATGTAAGGCACTTTCACCATGATTTCCACGCTCGAATGCTTACCGATCTTTGTCTTGATTACTACAGCAGGAAGGAGGTCGTTGCTATTGTCAGCGATTTCTTCACGAGGCGCTTGATCGGGTTGGTGGTCATTATGAAAGAGCCTGAGTTCTTCCTCACTGTTCCTCTCAAAGTCCTTGAACACATATCGCGAAAACAGTCAAACGTAGCTACTCAGTTTGGTAATAAACTTGTTTGAACCCTATATTAAGAGTTCGAGGCCAACGTTTCGAGCAATTTCACCTGCTAATCGCAGAACTTTTTTTAGGATTTTTCCTTGGGTGTAACGATAATTCGGATCGCTTTTCTCATAAGTCTTCCCTGGAGACATTCCCTTGTCAGCTGTATGACTGATGGTTCTTAACATTGTCCGTGGTTTGCAGTAACGAGCGAGTATCCACTCTTCGCCGTCCGCTCAACGAGGGTGAGCGCTGGGTGTCTGGTTCTGGTCTCTACAGCGGAGTTGGCGTCGTTCGACTGGACTCCGCTTTTGGGGATTTCTTGCTGGCATGGGAGCTTCCAATCCCGGTCTGGTTTCTTCTTTCTTCTTGTTATATATATATATAAAGAGTTATTACAGTTTCATTTTTTTTTTCAATGCATTTTCTTTTTTAAAGAAGGTCATTTCACTTTTAGGACCCTTGAGGGTCATAAACAGGGGTGTAGAGGAGGGTATATGCAGATATACGCCGTACACCTTCTGGATTTTTTAAAGAAACTCCGTATACCCTCTGTTTCTCAAATAAAGCTACAGTGTACACCCTAAGCATAACGTTCATGACTTTAGCGTATACACTGTGCCTATTGCGTATACCCACTGTTTTTTTTTTTTCCCCCCGACTACATCACCGGTCATAAACGCCAACTATTGAAATTAAAAAAATATTTCTTTTTTAATTTTGATTTTAAAATGATAGTATTAATAAAGATATAATAATCCCTATTATTAGCCCCGATATGTTATTTCTTTCGGCCAGCAATTAAAGTGTCGTCTCTAAAAAATAACGTTCCGTTATATAAGACAGCCGTAAAGCAAAGCAGATGTATCATTGTACGGGATAATTTCTACTGCAATTTTTTAAACTTCTAAGCATCCCACATTTTCAATTTTATACCGTCGTATAGGGGGAAAAGGTGCTTTTAAATGCAATTTGTTTGAAAACTGCATCTCGATTTATTTTTGATAGATTAAATTTTGTAGTTTTTTACGATTTTTTTTAAATTTTGGAAACTCCAAGTACTCTATTTCTGTAGAAAGTAAAGGAAAAATAGTTGGAAAATAGTAGATTATTATATCTTTTGGTCGTCATTTTCACATAGCAACGGAAAAAAATTGTAATTAAAATACGTGCTATGTTGGAAAACAAAATTATGATTTCTGATAAAACATGCAGCTAATATAAACTATATTTAATTTTATGTATCCATATTAATGTTACAAACATATCAATCATTAGATTTTTTTTCCCCTTGTCGAGTTTCTTGAATGATGAAATCGCTTTTTTGCTGCATTCGTGTACAATTCCGCAATAGTGATGCATACTTTTCTTTAGATGTTGCTTAAGACTGGATCGTAAATATGGAATTCTTTGGCGGATGCGAATGTTCCTTTTACATAAAATAGAAGTTTTATGTCTTCAAACTGAATTATGCTTTGTACTATCTCTATTTATTTTTTTTTTTCTTTTCGTCGGGGCTGACACTAAATTCTGAAAAAGCAGTCGTGTTTTCTAGTTTTCATTTTCTCTGCAACAATGAAAGTAACCTTATTACAACCGTTTTCCAGAAATTTCACTACAAACTTTTAAAATTAAAACTAAAATGGAAAATGGAAACATTGAACGAAGAAAGAAAAACTATTTGCTGGTTCATCTACAAATTAGCAACTTTTAGTTTAAAAAAATAAAAATAAAAAGGAACGCTTTCATTGGTAAAAGATAACGAAAAGAACCCACTTGTATTTTAAATATATACATAACAATTGCTATAAATAATAAGTGTTTTTTTTTTAATTCAAATTATAGGTCTTCCTATAGTTATGTACATTCCCAAAAAAGTGTATATGGAACTAGAAAATCTAAAAAACGCAGGGAAGACACGGGTATGTACAAATTTCTGTTATGTTCTGCCCTATACAAAATTTATTTCTCGTTCTATTTTTTTTTTTTTTTTTTTTTTTTTTTTTTTTTATGATGCATAATATTTTTATTACTTATACTTTTTAATTTTTAGTTTTCTGTTAAATTATTGTTACAGTCGGATATAAAAATCTTGTAACGAATTCGCCGCTACTCCAGCTATGGATGGATCTTCTGTCACGACCGATGGGGGCAGGGGCGCGAACCGCGGACGCGTGCGTGCCGATTTCTGAGCGAACCCTCGGAACTTCTCGCATATTTAGGTAGTCACAGGCCGTGAGTGGTATCCGAGAAATCAAAGTCAGATTAAGTAATTGTTCCAATAAAGACACAGTTTTTCAGGGGACCTGATTTATTGTTCTTTTGTTACATCCTTTAGAGAAATCAGGCCCCTTTTGGCTTGAGAGCTGCTAATTTTCTTTATGGACATCTGGCTTGGGAAATATGTGTACCGCAAAGCGATACTTAAGAGAGCCGAGTGACGTGGAGTTAGTGCATTCTTTTGATGGTCAAAAGCCCTGTCCGGGGACCTGTGCATCGGTATAAATATGCTGTATTTCGCATTATTCCTGCTAGGGGCCGTTGAAGTCAAAGGAGGCGTCTTTAAACTATAATTGGTCGTTAGCTGAATGATTGACTGCCCGGGATAAAGGCTGTGGTTTGAGTTTGGCCGATCGAATGCAGCAAGACTTACGAATTGCACTTATTCAGCAAAAATACTCTTATGAGATGTGCCAAAACGATCTTTAAAAGTTATAAGATGTGATGCGGGAAAGTTAATTTAACAGGGGCAACTTCATTCAATCAACTGAGACACAATTACAAAGGCATTTTAAAAGTTTTAATTTTAATTTCTAAATTTAAATTTTAAAAAGGGACAAAAAAGGGAATTTTAAAAAGGGGCTTAGCTTTTATCGTTTCATATCCCCCCCCCGTGGTAGTATCTTAACTTGGATGAATGGACAATTTCGGAGTTTCTCTTAAAATGTGGACTGGGTTTATCAATTTCAAAGGATACATCAGAAAGTTGTTTTAAAATGGTGTAGGGGCCAGAATATGGCGAAGTCAGTTTACGGGTATTAGGATAATGAAATTCTTCATACATCACAATGTCACCAACTTTAAACTTTACAGGAAGGAAACGAGCATCATAACGGACTTTATTCTTTTTATGGTAAGCAATTGTTCTCTCTTTAGCCAATTTTCTAGCTTCCTCCACAGGGGGATAATAACTATTATTTGGTAAAGGAGGATCATATGGTAATTTTCCTAACAATAAATAACTAGGGGTGAATTGGGTTACAGAATGAGGAGTATTATTATACTCATATAAGACTTCATCTAAAAGCTTAGTCCAGTGTATTTTCTTGGTTGTGGAATTGACTTTACATTTTAATCTAGTGACAATAGTCTGATTTAGGCGTTCAATTTTCCCATTCGTTTCTGGGTGATGGCTGCTTGTTAATCTGTGTTTTACATTGTAAGTACGAAGAAATCTTTTAAACCTGGAAGCTGTAAATGCTCCATTTCTGTCGGTTAACAATCTATCTGGTACTTGTATCTGAAATAATTGCTTTAAAATGTTTGTATAAGTTTCGGTAGTTACACTTTTTGAAGGAAAACCCCACACATAGCGAGTTGCATGGTCAACGACTAAATGCAAATATTTTTTTGTAGAATTGTAATAATTAAATCCGCCAACAGAGTCTACTGCTAAACATTCAAAAGGTATATCTGTTGGGGGCATTAATTGCAATAAGCCAAATCTTTTTTGCCTACATTTTTTGTTTATCTGACAAGTGTGACAGTGTTTTACAAAATTTTCAATGTCCTGATTAATGTTAGGCCAATAATACTGCGGAGAGATTAAATTTATCATCTTATAAATTCCAGGATGGCTAAATTGTGTGTGGGTTTTTTCTAAGAGGGGTAGACGTAAAGACATGGGGACCACAATCTTATACAAACTTTTCTTTTTAATTACAACATCATCATTTATCTCAGTGTACTTTTTACCATCAACTGTTACATTTTCTTTTTTCTGATTGTCTCTTACTTCATTCAAGTCAAGGAGATGGATATGGGGTAAATTTTCTGAAACAGGTTGTCTAGATAGCATATCAGCTTCAACATTAGTGGAGCCTTTTTGGTATTTAATTTCATAGTCAAACATACTAAGTTTTAGGGACCAGCGGAAAAGACGTCCTCTTAAATTTTTAACACTTTTGAGCCAGGTAAGTGCCGCATGGTCTGTATGTATGACAAATTTTTGACCGTGTAAATAATGATAAAATTTATCTAAAGCATCCACAATCGCCAAACATTCTAACTCAGTAATTGCATAATTTTTTTCATAATCGCGAAGATTTCTAGAGTGATATGCTATAGGATGTAATGTTCCTTTTTCATCAACTTGTTTCACAACACATCCCACTCCATGACTTGATGCATCTACAAACAAATGACAAGGTGTTTTGGGATCAAACAACTTTAATATAGGTTTTCAATTAAAGCATTTTTTAACTTTTCGAAAGAATTTTGACAATTTTGGTCCCATACATAGGGGACATTTTTCTTCAACAAACTGTTGAGAGGGTATCGAATGTTAGCATATTTTGGAATAAATTTGTGATAAACATTTATAGACCCCAAAAAACGTTGTAATTCCTTCACATTCGTAGGTGGTGTTAATTTCTTAATTGTCTCTATATTAGGATTGTCAGGTGTGATACAACCATTCGAGACTTCATATCCTAGAAAATTAATTTTGGATTTAACAAAATTACACTTTGACAATTTTAGTTTAAGGTTTTCTTGGACACAGATATTAAATAAGGTCTCTAAATGACACAAATGTTCTTCTTCATTTTGGGAGAATACAATAACATCATCAAAGTAACTACAGGCAAAGTCAATTTTGTATTTATTAAGGATTCTTCTGAGGGTACGGTTAAACCAAGCAGGGGCGTTTTTCCATCCGAAGGGTAAACGATTCCACTCATATAACCCAAAGGTAGTGGCAAATGCCAGCTTCTCAGTGTCTCGAGGGTGGATAGGAATGTGCCAATATCCACTGGCCAAATCAAGAGTGGAAAAAACTTTAGCATGTGCCAATTTATCTAACAGGGTGTCTATTCTAGGTAAGGGTTCTGCATCTGTTTTTGTAATGGCATTCAATTTTCGAAAGTCAATACATAACCGGATTTTCTTCCCTTCTTCACGTTTATACATCAAAGTTACGGGTGATGAATAAGGGGAATAGCTTTCTTTAATGATACCGGCTCGCAATAAATTTTGAATTTGGTCTTTAATTTCTTCTTCTTCATTAGGGGAAGTGCGATATGCTCTTAAAGAAACGGGGAGGCCTGATGTTAACTGTATTCTCTGGGGTTCAATGTTTACACAGCCTACATCATATTTATCTTTAGCAAAAATACAGACATATTTGGCTAGAAGAGCAGGTAATTGTTCCTTGACAGTCTGAACATTTGGCACATGTTCAGTGGTCTCAAACAACTCTGGCTCAAAATTTTCTTCGAATATCTCTGCATTTTTAACTGTATTTTCCATTTCTGGCTGGTTAGTATATGTTTCTGATAAATGTAAGGTATGATGGGATGAATTTGTTGACATATTGTCCATGAGAGGTACTTTCTTTTTCTCTTGCGTGATTTGCATTTTAACACAGTCAATATTCAATTTAAACAGTTTACAGTGGGGTAGCCCAATCAAAGCATAAGGTAAGTGATTATTAATTATAAAAAGTTCAACATTCTTAGAGATACGTCCTAATTTCAAACTAACAAGGCATTTTTCTTTCAAAGCTAGAACACCTTGTGTTTGGGTGACCGATATACTCTGCTGAACGTTACATATTTCTAGGTTAAGTTTGTGGGCTAAATGATAAGGAATAACACTGATAGAACTCCCTGTATCGATCAAACAAGGTAGCGAGCCCTCACTTTTTACATCAGTAATTTTTTGACAATTTCTATTTGATTTTTTGTAGCTAGCTTTTTCTTTTTGTATATGTCCGGACATAAGAAACCGTCATTGATTACTAGATATATTTTCGGATGACTCATTAGCTCTCTGATCTGGGTTGGGGTTCGCAAAGTTCATATTGGGACTAGGGTTTGGAACTGTTAAGACTTGTTGTCGAAAAGGGCAGTATTCCACCCAATGATACACATTTGGTATTCCTATATTAAAACAAACTTTGCATGGGGAGGGTGGCAAAGTGGTCTGGTGATGTACATTTGGTCTCGGTTGACCATTTGTCGTCGGTCTAACTGTATTTTGGGGATTTCGTGCTTGATTAGAAGCAAAAGGTCGAAACGGGTGGTTTTGATAGGGAACTCTGTAGTTCCACTGCCGGTTATAATTCTGTCCTGTCTCATATGGGGGTCGAAATGGTCGCCATTGTCGGTATTGATTGGGGTTTTGTGGGCTTGCGTCAACTTTGCTCTCATTTCCTTTTCTGTCCAGTTGCAGCTTGCAAATTCTGAATACTAATTCACGCCATGAATGTGTATTTGAGGGGTTGCTTGCAATAACTATCTTTTGCATTTCTAACGGCAAGCCCTCCGTTAATCCTTCCAAGATAAGCTTTTGGTCTAACCCTAAGGTTCTCCCTATTTTAGTCTTTTTCTGATAGTATTCGTTCAGGTCCTCTCCAATCTTGTATCTAATACGGGAAAAATCAGTTAAAGAAAGAGTGTCGGGAATTTCGTAATGTTCATTGAACAAAGTGACAAATTCGGACCAATGCAGCACATTTAAACAATTATTAATGTACAACGTAAGTGCACTGTCTTTTAAGTATTTCTGTATGTGCCTAATTTTCCAGAAGTCGTCTTTTTCCTGGTCTATACAAACACTCTCAAAATAGGCCAGCCAAGCTGACCAATCCATCTTCGCTGCTGGCGAAAACGCAATGATATCAGGTTCTATTGACATTTTCGGGCTAGCGGTTATTGAATTGTGACCAGACCCAGCTAGCGCTGACAGGGTCTGTTCACCTAATGTTGTTACATTATGTGTCTGTGTGGCAACCCCGGACTTCTGACTATCTTTCTCTTTATCTGAGTTGATTTCTAAGTCATTCTTTTCAGGAGGGGGAGTGACACTCATGTTGAAATACAAAATATTACAAGATTACACAAAAATATAAGGCACAATTTAAACACATAAAAATATATAAAATTTTTCAAAAATTGCAACACAAGATTTGTAAAAAATGGGCTTAAATCTAAATGAAATTCAAATTTGACACATCATTTTTTTTTTTTTTTTTTCCAAATTGAGATTAAAAAAAAACTAACTTTGAACTAAAATTTTAAAGTTCCAAAGATTTAAATACTGTCTAAATTTCAGAAAATTACTCTCTTATAACAAAAATAAATAAAATAAACGTTGTCTTATTCTAATTTTTGCTATTAAAATGACAAACAATTAAAAAAATTACCTTTTAAGACTGTATTCTTTTTCTCTTTTTTAATTCAAGAATAGATTAAAGTGGTCTTACCTTCAACAAATCTATTCAAGGACAGCCTTACATATCCACAAACAAAACAACAAAAAAAAACGATCTTCATAAAAATTTCCAGGATTAAATTTACTCCCTGCATAAAAAAAGAAATCATTTTCTCTTTTTCTTCTTCAACAAAGTTCAACGCATTTTTAACCAGCTGTTCACTGGAAAGATAACAGCAAACCTTGAAGAGGAATCCTCGTGAACTTGACCTAGATAAGACAATCAGTCCTGCGTGAATCATTGGTGATCCACTTTCACAGCTGATAGCATGCTCTTTTTATTTTTTCTTTCTTGAAAAGAGTATCTATAAATGTTTTAATCGTATCTTGGTTGGAAAAAGACTTGCTTTCAGGACACAGATAGATATTTTTCTCATTTATCACTAGAGCAAATGTTTTTTCCGTTTCTTTTCTTTTCTTTTTTAATGACCAGATTCTTTTCTTTTTAATTAATTGCTAGGGAACGACTGTTTCGTTCTTTTCTCTGAATGAGATTACGTTTGAACTTACTGATCGTCAGATAAAATAATTAAAAGATAAAATAATTAAAAGTTGCATGATTTTCTTTTTTAGGGACTTTTCTTCACAATTTTCTGGGATGTCATTTCGCCGTAAACATGATATTTCACAATTGTTTTAGGAATTTGTTACACACCTCGCGCTGGGATCTTTACGGATTTTTCTCTGGGATTTTGGGATTTGTCCCGCGTAAATGCAGTATCCAGCCGACTTTTCAATGTAACGAATTCGCCGCTACTCCAGCTATGGATCTTCTGTCATGACCGATGGGGGCAGGGGCGCGAACCGCGGACGCGTGCGTGCCGATTTCTGAGCGAACCCTCGGAACTTCTCGCATATTTAGGTAGTCACAGGCCGTGAGTGGTATCCGGGAAATCAAAGTCAGATTAAGATAGTAATTGTTCCAATAAAGACAGTTTTTCAGGGGACCTGATTTATTGCTCTTTTGTTACATCCTTTAGAGAAATCAGGCCCCTTTTGGCTTGAGAGCTGCTAATTTTCTTTATGGACATCTGGCTTGGGAAATATGTGTACCACAAAGCGATACTTAAGAGAGCCGAGTGACGTGGAGTTAGTGCATTCTTTTGATAGTCAAAAGCCCTGTCCGGGGACCTGTGCATCGGTATAAATATGCTGTATTTCGCATTATTCCTGCTAGGGGCCATTGAAGTCAAAGGAGGCGTCTTTAAACTATAATTGGTCGTTAGCTGAATGATTGACTGCCCGGGATAAAGGCTGTGGTTTGAGTTTGGCCGATCGAATGCAGCAAGACTTACGAATTGCACTTATTCAGCAAAAATACTCTTATGAGATGTGCCAAAACGATCTTTAAAAGTTATAAGATGTGATGCGGTAAAGTTAATTTAACAGGGGCAACTTCATTCAATCAACTGAGACACAATTACAAAGGCATTTTAAAAGTTTTAATTTTAATTTCTAAATTTAAATTTTAAAAAGGGACAAAAAAGGGGATTTTAAAAAGGGGCTTAGCTTTTATCATTTCATATATTATATATTAATGATTTATTTTTGTATTTTATATCTATGCAGTATGATGACTTCCTTATATCATTAATTTACATATGGTTGTGTTTAATGGAATGTTTTATCTATATTATAAAGAATAAACGTGTCCGTTCGTAACGCTGACATCATTTTGACGATGGTAAAAGCAGACAATTAAATTTGACTTTTACAGCATTATTTAACACTTTCCAACAAAGTTGTAAAGTGTTTATGACTTCGGTTTGTCTGGCCGTCTGTCCGTATGGCCGTCTGTCTGCGCTCTAACTCCCGTAATACTCGGATTGCCCTGAAAATTTTGGAGGTTATTGACGTTTATACGTTCCCTATTTCGTTGCACGTTGTAGGGACGTTGAAATAGGGACGTTGCACGTTCCCTATTTCAAATGAAGTTTGTAGCGGGTTTAGTTCATTTACAGGGACAGTCAAAAGTTTTCCGTTACATTAGGGCCTATGGGAAGAAATCGTTTAAAAGGATTTTTAATTATGTTACACGCATCCAAACATAACGAAATTGATATGCATTTATGAATTGCACTAAAACATGCATACTGTATAATATGCGGTGCAAAGAATAGTTATTATTCTTTTACAGGGCCACAAAAAAGAATTCCGGTGCATAATGATATAGGAGGAAGGGAGAATTGTTTGCAGCGTATTTTAATTATGTTGAATTATTTCACATATAATGAAATTGATATACGTCGCTGAGGTTTACTATAAGTTATTTCATGTATATTACGAAATGCATAGCATTTACAGGGACACACAATTTTTTTCAGATAGTATATTGTATCCGAAGTACTGAAAGCGGTGATTGCTGGAAATGAATTTTTAATTATGATATACGCTTTTATGTTTCACTATATGCATACCATATGGTGTGTATAAATGCTATAATTCATATACAGGGCTACACAAAATAATTCCTAACGGTTACTGGGTATGAGCGCAAATTGGTTAAAGGTGGGTTTTAAATGAGTTATGCATTTTTACGCTGAACTGCATTTAGTTTATTAAAAAGGGTTTGTAGAATATATATAAAATGATATACAGGGTCACGCAAAGAATTGGATACATATCGTCTGTGGATGATAATTTCTGGAAATGGGGTTTCAGTAGTTTTAAGAGTGTTTTAGTTTCAATTAAATTTTAGCTAAATAGTGGCGTGTAATAAAGGTACTAGGTAAACTACAGGGCTGTGAAAAAGTATCCAAGTATTTTCAATTAATTGTATAAATTTCTGAAAGAGAAATTTCAACCTGTTATACGTTTTCTTGCTACACTAAATTTTCCCGTTATATAGTATATATATCAACATACAGATCAAATACAGGGTTGTTCAAAAGAATTGGTATACATATTTGGCTATGGGAAGTAACTACTGAAATCAAATTTTTAAATGTTATCTTATTTACCCCATTTCCCTAAGTAACGAAGTTTCGTTAAAGCTTTCAGGGAGTGTTGGAAAGTATTTCATAATCTATGCCGTACGCATGATTTTTCTTACTTGTTTAAACCTCTAAATATCACACATTTGCAATTTTTACATCGTCGAATAGGGAAATAATTTATTTCAAATGCAATTTGTTTGAAAGCTGTATCGATATTGACACAATTTTTATTGTTTTTTAAATAATTTTCAAGGATGAATTTCTTTTTATTTATCTCTATTGCGTACGATTACGAAAGATAAATCCGTTTGCACTTAAATTAATATAAATAGCGCAGCATTTATTTCGAGCTAACATTCCATAACAAAATTAAAACATCCTCCAATCAATAAATGAAGCAATAAAATATAAATAACAAGTGGGTAAGTGTGATCATAGATCGCACAAAGGGTTTCGTTTAATATTCCTTTAAAACGTGGTTAAAAAAGCACGTGCCTCCATTTTAATCTATGCATTATATGGAAACAAAACAGATCAATTAAATAATAATTAATATCTCAGCTTCTAATTAAGCTAGCTCTTTGAACTGGGTATGTATGAAATCTGCGAGAGATTTCCCGTCCGGATGTCAAAAAATTTTATGAAAAAATTTAATATTTAAAAAGTTTAAATTTCGTATTAAAATAAAAACCCCAAGTGCGTCGTTATGTCTGAGATAAAAAACCCGTTGAAAGTTTTAAAGCAATGATCCAATTAATGAAATAATAATTAATATCTCAGCTTGTAATTAAGCTAGGAGTTTGAACTGGGTATGTATGAAATCAGCGAAAATTTTTACTTCGGGATGTAAAAAAAATTAATCTAAAAATTTAATATTTAAAAAGTTTAAATTTCGTATTAAAATATCCTCTGCTTAAATTTCTCCAGCGCCGATATGTCTGAAAGATGATAACACCTGCTTTCCGCTGAAATGAAATCTCTTTTCATTGTCTTTTCAAATACAGAAATTAAATTTTTATCGATCGATTTTTAGTGGATTTTTTGCGTTATACCCAACGCAGAAATTTGAACTTCATACCAAAATAAAGTAGAATTTTTTCCGCGTCTTTCTATACCTTTTACGAATTTGTAGGACCAATACTTTGGGAGATGCGATTTTGCTTTTTAAATGTCCACTTCATTTATTGCTTAATTTCCTCCGTGGTAACCATCATCCGCTGATTTTACTGGCAACCCTTAGGAGAAACTCCGCTGATTTGGAGAAGGTGCGTTCGTAGCTGCGTTCAAAAGGTTGATTGGTTAATTTTAGAAGTTAATTAGCCCGTAATTCGGTTAATTACCGACTTTTTCAAAATTTTATGATTTGTTGTTTGATGTGAGGTGTTCAGTTATAAGTACCCAAAATTTCAAGCTCTAACATGTATAGTTTCTGAGAACGGGCTCTGTGACGGACAGACAGACAGACAAAGGAGTGAGACGAGTAGGGTTTCGTCAGATGAACGAAACCCTAAAAACCAAATTTAAGACATGTAATCGAACTGCGCTCTTAAACCACTGAAATTAACAGAATCAAAATGGCTGATTGTAAATACTGATGTTTGACGACTTCTTTGACTTTCAACTACTGGCCAATACGAAAGTATCGCTTTTATTAAGTTTCAAAATTTTATTTTAATGCATTATTGTTATTTTTCATATAATTTGATTTTTAGTATCCTTAATTGCCCATTAATAAAAATATATTAAACGTAAAAGATGTGTTAGAGTTATCAAGTAAAAAAACATATATAATAATAATAATTTAAAAAAAAAACAGTAGACTAGTGCGAGGTTTTCTCGACGCAATCTTTGAGATTATTTGCTGATATGTTTTTCTATTAATTTTTGATTAACTGCAATCTTGTTTTATCAAACAACATATTGTAATGATATGTACGTCAAAAGCCTTTGTCCACTGCACAAAATTATGCCTTTTTTCCATTATTAGTATTGTTTACTCGTTTTTTTTTTCCTTCTTCAAAAGTATGTTATGCTTATATATACATTTCTTATGTCATATGTAAAATCGCCAACGAACATTAAAATGTATTTTTTAATTAGGTGTATTAAATTACAGCTGTTTATATATACATTTCTTTTCATATGTAAAATCTACAATGAACATTTAAAATGTATTTTTTTAATTAGATGTATTACATTAAGCTATGTTTAAAAATCTATATATCTTCGTTTTGTATATTTTTTCCATTTTTGAATAGAGAAACAAATAAATATTAATTTGTAAGCAGGGATTTTAAAAATATTTATTTAAAAATTACAATTTGTAAAAGAAAAAAGAGATTTTTCAATGGTAGATTTTAATACGAAATTTATATTTTCGAATTTTCTCTCTCTCTCAAAGAATATAAATAATCGAAGACAATTTAAAGAATGCATAGTTGAAAAATACTGTGCAGTATTTTATAACTTTAGTTTTCATACACATTTAAATATACTGATTTCGAAATGAGAAGACTACTCAGTTGAAAAAATATGATATATGAAGAATATTCAATTGGAAAAAAAAAATGCTGAGATAAGTGAATTTCAAGCCTGAAAGAAGGGTGCGAAAACCAAAGACATTAGGATAGAACATCAAAGCGTTATATCTTTTGATCTAATTATCATATAACAAGCAATTTGCTCCATTTTATTGTCAGATTTTTAAAAAATCTTAGAGCAATTTTATAGATAAAAAATTATTTTTCAGATTTCTTGTGAGCCGGACTAAATACAATGGCTTGACATGAAATTTAAAAGTGGATTTGTGGCTTTTTTGGAAAGTTGATAGATATTTCCGAATTTGGCTTTAAGGCTGTTCTTAACTGCCGCTCAACAAGCGCAAAACGTTTTGACATATTTACAAATTCATTTTTAAACGGAGATATAAAATTGGAAAGCCTGCCCATGGAAGCGATTTGGAATTGAACTGTTTTTTCCATTTTTTTTTTTTTTTTTTTTTTTTTTTTTTATCAATCAATTACCTATTGAATTATAAGCGAATTCGATCACGTGACAAACACGTTTTTCGCCCGCTCTTGAGTGCTCTTTCTCTCTTCGCGCGGAAATTCGGTTCAAAACGCCCACTTTGACTCTATTTTCTGAAAGATCTATTGCGTTTGCAAAAAAAATGGAAACAACAGCTCAATTACATTTCTGAACAACAACACCAGCTAGTTTCATGCATTTTCGAACAAAAATAAATTAGAACTTATGTCAGAAAGTTGCCCTTTTGGATTTGAGAACACTCTTAAGCTGAAAACGCTCAGTACTCCGAACGCTTTTATTCTGACAAAATGCAATCGCAAGGTCATTTTATTACTCACGGCTTGCAAAGCGTTTCTAAAGACAGCATGTAAAATTAACGAGTCTGATTATACATATATAAGTATACTCGGATTGCCATGTAATTTATGTATGTTAATTATGCTTATCACGGTATGTTCTGTATTGAAAATGAAATGTGTATCGGCTACAGGAGCACTCGAAAGAATTCCATTACACTATGTTCAATGGAGAAAAATCATTTGCAATTTATTTTAATGAGATTACGGTATTTCAAATGTATTGAAACTGATATAATCACTGAATTTTACTACAAGATGATTACGATAGAATAGGACATTCATAGCATTTGTCGTTCATTTACAGGGACACTAGGGTGTTAAAAAATCATGATTCTTTTTTAAATAAAAAAAAATCGGATTGTTTTTTTTAAATCAGATTTTTTTTATTTAAATCGGATTTTTATGATTTTTTTCCCAGCGTTCAAATACAGAATAGCTACCAAGAGTTTTGGGTTTCCAAAACAATTAAACCACTAATTGCTAACATAATCTATTGTTTTACACTTTAATTAATAAAATTATTAGTTAGTAATTACAGAAATTATAAAAACTGCAAATTAGTAGTTTCATTATGTAGTATCATACAATAATGTTATATACATTAATATTGTAATAATTATGTAAAACTTTATAAATACTAATGATATTTAACATTTATTAAAATTTTTAACTGCATTTTATATTAAATAGTTAACACTACTTCAAATTAATAATTATTAAATCATCGAATTAACAATTGTTAAATAATCTGGCTACAATACAGGTGAATTTCAACTTTTTTTTTTTTTAAGGCACTGTGCATTTTGCCAATTTCAAAAGGGGCATGGTGCGGCACCATTTTAAAAAGTCCTAGAAGAAATAGTATAAGTAATTACAGGATTAATAAAAACTGCAAATAAGTAATTCATTAGTTAGTAACACAAATAACAAAACTAACAAATATTCTTTGCAGCTCATTTTGCATTTGTATTTAGGAAAATTACTGTAAACTACCAAAATCTAAACTTACACACACGTATATGTATGATAACCAAAAGAATTATGAAAATGAGTTAAACCCATTCATATAGGATAAATCTAAGTTAGCCACTTATATCTGAAATCCTCAAAATATTTAAGTAACCTCTCAGTGTGGATTATTAGCTATCAATGGTTCAATTTTTTTTTTTTTTTTTTTTTTTTTTAAGAAAAATTTTGCTGCCTTTTCAATCCCTAATCATAATTTTTTATTTAGTATTATGTGAGTTACAAAGTTAAAAACATTTATTCAACCTATACCGAAGAACTTCTTGCTGAGATTAGCATTTTTATACCAATTATTTCTTTTTCTCTTATGCATTCATTTACAATTTAGCTTTGAAAAGATGTCATTATTTCATTCTTCTTTAACTTGAGATTGCTATTGATTACTATTTATTCTTTTGTAGAAATGTATTACACTTGCTATGTGTAATTTTATATAAAATAATGTATAAATTAATTACCTAAAGGAATTTATGACACTGCAAATTATATTAGATTTAAATATCATTTTTAAATTAAACTGTTTTAATTTGGATAAAAACAAAAACAATGCTTTTTATAAACTCAGCTGTTTTTAATTTTTTACAATACTCATGAATTAAGTTTAGAAACAATTATTTAAAGCTCTTTTTTTTTGTTTATTCATAAGTCAAAATACCTGTAGAAACTTTCAAATTATGTTTATGTTAGATTTTAATATATTTTTTTACATTTTAAGCATTTACAAAGTTTTTGATTTAAATCAATGATTTTTTTTTTTAAATCGGTTGATTAAAATCATGATTTTAATCGCTGGTTTAAATCAACTGATTAAAATTATTGACACCCTAAGGGACACACTAAAGAAATCGGTTACACTACTGTCTTTAATAATTGCTGGAAGTGCGTTTTAAAATTCGGTATGCGATTTTAAATTTAACTCATTTTTTGCATGTTACTTGTTGTATATAAATTCTATACTTCATATACAAGGCTGCACGAAAGAATTCATGCACCATTCTTATTATTAGCGGAAATTGCTGGAAGGGAATTTTCAGCTGTGGTATGTATTTCCTAACTGAACTATATATTTGCATGCATGTAGTTAATAGACACAACTCTACATATCATATACAGAGCTGCTCAAACAATTCTGATAATTTTCTGATTGAAGATGGGAACAACTGAAATTGGGTTTTCAGATGCGTTATGCGTTTTCATATGGTTGAATTAGACATAATGTTTTAACTTATTAAACGGTGCAGTTTTGTTACATTACTCTGAATGTGTTGGAAAATGTTTCATAATCGATGCTTGACGCATGATTTTTTTCTTTCTTGGTTTATTTTTTTACATTGAGTCACTTCATGTTAAAAATGAAATAAATGTTATTGTCCAAACTCTTTGAAATTATTATGAGTTATAAATATAATGTTCGGAAACCTACACGTAATTTTCGTTCTAAAATATAGATATTTAGTGAGGAAAACATGGGAAAAGCCTCTTGCCTATCCACGTTCTGAGCGAATATTTTGCATATTTCGTTAATTTATCTTTTGAATACTTCTAATTGTCCAAATGTTTTGGACCTGGTGTAAATTAACCGAAGTGTTAATTGACCTGGTGTAAATTAATTTTCCGAAGAACATGTAAAAAGATTGAGTCAAAATACTGACCTTTAGTTACATTTTGCATAGAAAAAAAAATAATGTCTCAGTAAAACAATAAGTAACTACAAATTGGATTATATATATATATATTTACGTCCATAATCGTATTTTTAGAAACTGATTGAACCATTCTAGAGAAGAAGGTATCCAGATTAAATGGAAATTCATCCTTTTTCCATATCTCGAAAATTCAATCAGATATGCACCTTTTTTGTTACCTTTTTTTTTTTTTTTTTGCAACCATTTTATGTACAATATTTGTATTTTCTATTTAAAGATTCTAAAACAAATGAAGTATATTACGCGTGCTTTTACAAACACACTCAAATTTGAAGAAAAAAAAAATTCTCCCAGAGTCGTGCACTCCGAGATACACGCCTTAACCCTTTAGTGCGCAGCTTTGCATATATGCAAACAACAGTGTTTTGAATTTAATCGATTTTTTTTTATTCGTATACACCTAATTCACACCAGAAAATTAAATTAGCAATATCTGCTTTAATTAATAACAAACATTCCGTATTTAAATAAAGCGAAATTAACCATTGAAACTTTCTGGTGTAAATTCAGCTTCTCTGTACTACGTAATTTTTAGAACGCATCTATCATGAGAATTAAAGGGTTAAAGGTTAAGTTTTATAAAATAAATTATATAAAATAATGTATTTGGAGACATACTTCTTAAAATATTTACTTATTTGGAATATCTTAGCGTAAAAGAGCTACACGACAGTAGTTTTTACTTATATTGCAGATGTGCAACAGAAGAAAAGATTGACATATTATATGAAAAATGTATCAGTGATTTTTGTCATTATTTTTCCTGTGTAATAAAACTTTCAGAGAATCATATATAATTTTTTCGAAACAAAATAAAAAATCGCGCATTTAAGGGTTAAAAATAAGTTTACTTCTAAATAATATTTTGCTGTAATTGTTCTTTTTCCCTCAAGCATTCTAAGAATCATTTCATTTTTTTAGGAAAATGTTGCAAAAGCGGAGGCAGCATTAGAGTATCTCGTCTCAGTGATAAATATTAATCCAAGAGTGGTAGCTCAAAATGATATGGAGGTAAATATACTGTTAACCTTTCTATTGCTATTTAATTAACATTTCTATATTATATACTTTTAAAAGGGTGTCATATTATAAGAAAATTTGCATTTTTATTTGCGAATTATATTTTGCTAAGATATGTACGAAATTATGTCACCTTCACTCACGTCTTATGCTATTGGTACTGACATTGAGGCATTTAAAAACTGCTACAATTGAATCAAACTGATATAAATTTTCTAACTGACAGGACTTTCTTTCTTCTAGGAGTCTTCTTCCATGTAGATAAAAAAAAAATTATCGATGGAAGTGATCACCTTTAAAAATATCATTTACATTCGTAATATTCGATTTTATTACAACTGGGTCGAAACTGAGTAATTTGCATAGACTTTTTCATCGTATTTTTCAAGATCTGATAATGATTTCTCCTTTATTGAGGGGGGGGGGGGGGGGGGGAAAGAAGCTTTTTTGAAAAGAACGAAAATGTAAAAGAAAATTAAAAAATATTTTTATCGATTAAATTGATAGCATATTTAAAAGAAAAAAAAAAGGCATTTTGATTCATACAAAGGAAACATTTTGCTACAATTACTCTATACATAATTTTCAATGGCTTTTAATCGAAATAAAAATTCATGAAATGAAAGAAATTTGTAATGAAAAAAATGTGATGAAGACTGACTGTTTCGTCTAAAATGCTGCTCCAAATTGCCCAAAAATAATCTGAATAGAAAGTTGAGCATGAAGCTTCATTCTCGTGAAAATCCAATTAAAAGACATGCAGTTGCTTGAGTGGTGCTGTAACTTTTTTTAAAAATAGTATGTTAATTTATTAAAGTAAATTAAAATTATAAATCAAGGATAACTAAAGCTATCATTTCAAAAGCTACATCAGTCCATATTTTTCTAAATGTACTCAAAGGTACAGTCATTCGTGTATACAAAAATCAGGTTTATCCATTGCCACTCAAAATTGTCGTTTATGGGGGGGGGGGGGGGGGCAGTAGTATATGACAATGCTAAACCATATTTTTTTAATATAGCTTATATAAATTCTTGGATATACCTGATCTTCATTTATTAATTTCTGAAAGTTTAAGTTTTAATAATATTATAAAGGTAAAAGACTTTTAAAGTTTCAAATTTGAAAGGCAAAATATACATGGTAAAATATGAAAGGTAAAAAATAAACTAAATATTAATATGTTAGAAGCAATGCAATTAGAAATGTTTAGCTAAATTTTTCAATACATAAAGTTGTGCAGAACAAAAAATTGACTTCATAAAGATAAAAAATTTAAAAAATTGTGCACAAGGTCTATTGAACAAGATTTTACATAACTATTTAAATTAAAAAAAAAAAAAAAAACATTAAACATGTTTTAAATAATGTATAAATAAAACAAGTTAAGAACAACTTTCTTTTCAACATCCTAATTACTTCAGTAATAGAACTAAAAAGATACAGAATTAGGTTTAGCTATATATGCCTTAACCCTCCGACTGTCTTCGAAAAGGGCAAAATTGTAATGTTGTTTTCTCTGTATTTTGTTTTAAATGCTAAAAAAAAATTATTCTTTGAACATTTTATAAAAAAACTTAATAACGAATATGAATGCAATCCTTGTAAGTATTAATCATTGTTCAATGTATTAAAAATACATTAAATCAATAGAATTATATTACTTTAAATATTGCTTGTATTGCAGTGAAACCTGGAGCTTAGTGAACGTATTAACACGGGCTTGTCAGTGAGGGGGTTAAGTAGTATAATTGTTATGATCAGTGGGGAAAAAAAACTCTTAGTAAAATTTTCTCAATATATATGGAATTGGCAGTCACATTCTTTAAGATATTAAAATTGTACAGAAATAATTTAGCAATTTTCAGCTATTTAAATGTAAAATAAAAGAACAAAATAGGCTAGAAAATATTTTAAACAATAGTTTTTATTTTAAATGAAAAAAGGGAAACTGGCTGTGTAAATTTTTCTATTGAAAATTTAACTATTAAATAAAAAAGCACTTTTAATAAAATTTTCCAGATCTAATATGATTTGGTAGTCACATTCTTCAAAATATTAAAACTTCGCAGAAGTAATTGAGCTATTACCCCCCTCCTCCCGCAATACACACTTAAATGTAAAATAAAAAAAACAAAATATAGAGTGAAACACCCCAGTTATTGACACCTAACCAGTAACGGATACTTCAGAAAAAAATCTAATCCAAATAAGCCTTTTCTTGTAAAATTCTGCAAAGTAATGTCTTGCAGTGGTAACTCAGCCACTTATTTTTATTTTGGAGTCAATTTATTCAGCACTAGTAGGCAAAGAGCATATTTAATAATTTAATGAGGAAGAAACTTTTGAGAACACAAAAAGTACCATTGTGAGGCATCCATCTTATTTCTAAAATTAAGATAGTGCTTTTTTAATCAATTTGTAATGCAACCATATTAAACTTTTTTTTAAGTTATACTTGTAGAAATCACTTAAAAGATGCCTATGATACTCTAGGACCATGATTTCTAGTTTATAGTTATTTAATTTAGCTTTAATGGAGATGTCAGTTATTGGTTCCAGTAATTTAATTTCACCAGTCTCCAACAGAAGTATTAATATGCATAATATTAATTATAATTAATTAGTAATCAATAATTAATTAATTATTGATAACTAGCTGACCCGCCTGGCGTTGCCCAGGCTCGTGACTCTTAAACGAACCTCAGATTTGGAGGATTTTATATCTTTAACTCCACTTTGTTGATTTTATATTTTTAAATTAAAAAATCGCGAGAAAATATTGAATTGAAAGTATATGGTATTTCTTTTATAAATTGTATAATCTATATTATGAATTACTCTAATATTTACAATTTAAAAATAATTTTTATTAGTCCAGCATATTGCAATCAGAGAGGTTGGCTCCCACTAAGTGGTCTAAAGGTCTGCACGGGCTGAAATTTCCAGGCTCGGGCCAGTCCGACTTATACAAAAAAAAAAAAATTCGGCCCAGCCAAAAATTAAAAGTTCGACCTTAGCCCCCGGCCCATAGAAAAAAAAATTATTGGTCCGGCCTGAGTGAATTTCTTGAAAACATGGATTTTTACATCCATTTGGTTAAAAGTTTGTCTCGTATGAGAAATTCTGACCAAAAATATTTATCTTAACTTTTTTTTTTCATGTTTTCACTTTTATAGTTGCATATGGCTGCAATATTTATTTTTTTTTAATGAATCTCTATTTCTTGAATGTAAATGTTTCAGTTATCATTAATATTGTTAATCCATATTCCATGTACAGGAGACTTAAAAATCTGAAAAATGCTATACAGTAAAATCTAAGACGGAATTGCTTACAAAAGAAAATGCGTTATAGACAAATTCCCTTCTTAGCAAATGTAAATGAATTATATATCCTTTTCTTAAACAGGATTCCGTCATAGGAAGGTTCTTTTCACACGTTTTACTATACTTTAATTTAGCTATTATATATGAGGAGCCCAGAAGTCAACGGGTATAAGTGACAAAATTGAACTAAGTGCACAGACGACCTGGAAATATGCTTTTTTCTTTTCAGGTAAAGAAATATAAGTGATTTTCTAATTATATGTTGTGTTTTAGAGATAAACCACTTTTGCCGAATAAGGATCAATATTGATTAATTATAAATGTAAAGAAAATTGCACTCTACTTCTTTCATATTTATTGAAATAAGAGTTCAAAGACCACTGTGAACCAAGCAGCAGTTTCCTATTTCAATTCAGTCAATTATTATTGATGTTCAACTTTAACGTCAATTATCTTTGAACTCAATTTACTCCAAATCGAAATTTTATCTGGCTTCTGATGTCCTCATATATAATAGCACTAAGTGTATAATACTTCCGGAGTGAACTCATCCGGATCCCACTTCGCTTTATCGTATTCCATTCGACCATTTTTATTCAAAATTATTTTATCGAATAAAACTTCATAAAAGTTACATTTTTAGAAAGATTATTCAAAATAAATGAACATTTGAGAGACGACTTACATTTGATTATGTATATATTCTGAGATAACTTCAGTTGAAATTAGTTTGGCAGCTCAATCTCTCCCTCCATGAAACTAAATATTCGTTTGTATCGCATTCATTGTGAGCGTTATGCTTTAATGGCGCCATCTATCGTAGTTAAAATAAAAAAAAGAATTTTCTTTTGAAATTCTTTGAACTCTGAAGACATTGGAAAAAAAAATGAATAGCATTTCTTATAAAATGTAACTAAAATACCAGGAATATGTAATGCCGTGTAGTATATATATATATATACTACATATTGTTAATATTGTACTTCATTTAAAGTTTACAGTTTGTGGTAATGTTTGAGATTACTTTTGGAATTTTTTAACTATATCACATAATATATATTAATATCCTGTATGAGGTATATCTTTCTTTGGATCTCTTAGCTTTTTATTATCTATTTTCTGTAATGTTTGCGTTATAAGGAGCTAAATTTTGTCATTTTAGGCTTAATGCCGACAAAATTTTATGAAATAACGCATCTTCTATGAAGGAACTCACAAGCTCCTCTGATGATTCTGTGAGTCATTCATAGTTTCTTATTTCACATACTGGTTTCCTATGTTCATTTCTAAATCACCTTTAGAACTTTACCAATTTCTTCATATATTTGTGATTTCAAATTTATTATATATATATGTATACATCAATGCAAATAAAATTTTGCATTTTGAAGAGAAAATAAATTTGTAATTTAATAAAAGAATTGGAGCAAGAAAATCTGTTAATGCAATTAATAGTTGCAATTTACTTATGTGATAAAAGATCATTTTTAATGATCAAAATTTATTACAGGTTTCTTTATGCATATTTTTAAAAAATCAGGATTTAATCTGAGTTAAACTTTTTAAAATTTAAGTTATATAATTATTATTTTGGTGCCAGCTATCGGAAATTAATAAAAACAAATAAACTTTCGGTTGAAATTGTGTTTTATTCTACATGTTATTAACTTTGTTTGCATTATATACAGGGTAAGTCAAAATGAATATAGCGATTACAAACGGCTATAACTATTTAATCGAAAAGAATTTATCGATAAGATTAACACAAAATGCAGACGGAATATCAAAATTTTGTATACATACGTCATAGATGTTCTATGTGACATCCCTTGGTCACACGGACAACATCTAGGCGGTAGTCCATTTCACACCATACATCCTGAAGCATTTGTTCAGTCACCGACACAAGCACATTACAAATGCGTACTTTGAGTTCTTCAATTGTTTTGGGCATGAGAAGCACAAAATCGCAGGTGTCAAGCAGGGCCTGATTAATGCACGGGCCTCCGGGGCCTCGGCCCTGGGCTGACCAATTTCAGGGGCCCACAAATTTGTGTGCATTTTCTCACAATTTAAGTTTTTCCACTGTTTCACATTTTATATTTTGGCTCCTGAAGTAAAAACAAAGTTTTGCTGTAATAAAAACCTCCATATTTAATTTTTCTGTAATAGTCCTTTTCAATTTGAGAGTAGCTATAATTTTCAAAACTTGCCGTATCCAGAAAATCCAATTTGGGGGAAATGCCAAAAACTGCATACTGTGTCTATTGGTTTCAATATAAACGAGGATTTTACAATGTCAGAATCATAGTTTAAAATGATTACTAGACTGTTAGGGAAAACACAATTTTTATGATTTTGGATAAGGCGAATTTTGAAAAAGACGTCCTCAATTTATTCTGCAACATACACTGTGGATCATAGATGTTTGTGAATTATACAAATGCTTATTTGAGAAAGTGGACGGTAATTCATTTCTTAATTATTCTTATAAGTAAAATTTTTTTTGTAAACTTGAAACTTTCACCCAAACAACTTTGTCAACTCATCAAATAAATCTACTTTTTTTTCTGAAAGTGTCGCCGGGAATGGGGAGGTAGGGGGGGGGCCCAACTTTTTAACAGGCCCTGGGCCCAACTTCAGCTTGATCGGGTTCTGGTGTCAAGTCCGGAGATCTTGGTGGCCAAGAGGAGAAGACATAGTCGGCATCTCCACTTTCACCGATCCAACGCTTTGGAATATGTTGCTTTAAAAGTGTGCGAACCTCCGTACTCCAGTGTGGGGGTGCTCCATCTTTCTGCACTTTGATAAAAGAATGGCATTTGTTAAATTCTAACACGCAGAATGCTTTCTGCACGAGACTCGCCATTTTTACTAATGAGATGTCTGCAATGAGCAGGTTTCTTGTCATTGCGAAGTTTCAACTCGCGCATGCGTAGGCTTCCGTTTCACTGCACAAGCGCCTTACGTAAAGGAATTTTGAAGTTCCGTCTACATTCTGTGTTAATCTTATCAATAAATTATTTTCCATTAAATAATTATAGCCGTTTGTAATCGCTATATTCATTTTGACTTACCCTGTATATAATAGCGCTAAGTGTATAATACTTCCGGAGTGAATTCATACGGATCCCGATAATCTTTTGTTAAAATCAGCCATTTTTATTTTATTTTTCAGAGATTAAATTTTTCCAATAAAGCTGCATTCAAAAACAATGTTTAATTATGAATGTTTCCGATTCATTCGTTTGAGATTCATTAAAATATAGACCATGAAATGGAGCTCATTGACAATATAGCGATCTGAACGAATTCCATGCATTAAAACTTTCTTAAAAAATGCCAATTTAAGGCAAGCGAAGGTATGTATTAAATGCAACATTGTTAGAATTTTTTTATTCGGACTGTTTTAATTTTTTGTTCACAGCCGTGAAGGACTCTTATTATTTTTTTCTAATTTTTAAGAAATTGAATGTTATTGATTTTTTTACAGGCAATGAACGAAAACGAAAGTTAATTGACAATATGTTTTAAAATAGCATTATTAGTACTAATTTGCATGTTTTTTGTGAAATAATTCTTCAAATTTTGTGAGTGAAGTTCATTTACATATTCTATGTCATTATTTTACCAACTCAATTAACGATTTTCTTGCAAATTAAGTTTCAATGAAAAATTGGCTTTTTTTATAACTATTTTACCCACCTGACCATATTAGTCAGATAAGATAAAATTTATTACTTCATAATTCTTTTTTATAATGCAATGCTATATCATTCTTTTAAAAATTCAAACACGTCATTCTGACGGGCTATTTTCTAGTATTTTAATAAGCGTAGAAATTTACTATTATTTAAAAAGAATTAATTTTAATGTTTAAATGTAGAATAATAGCAATTTAAAAATGTATACACTTTTTGCAAAATTTTTTGAGCAAAGCCTAATTTTACTGACCCCTTGAACGCACCAAGCCACGCCGAGACAATAATTTTCAGACGAGCTGGGTCAAAACTAGGACTGAAAATTTGGGCCTTGAAGACTAGGAATGAAACCAGCCCCGGCTCTGTACAGAAAAAATAAGTTAAGCCCGACCCGTACAGATCTGTTCTGTGCAGCGTTGGGCCAGCCCTGTTTTCATGTTTAAAAATGAGTCACGGTTGTATTAGAATGTTTCACATTGTTGCGATGGGATTTTTTCTTTTTTCTTTTTTTTTTTTTTTTTTAGTATTATTTAAAAAGCACTTCCCATCCCATGCAGAAACAGTTTAAGTCCAAAAGAGATTAATTTTTATCATCATTTTTCTTATAAAGTAATTAATTTATGATCGGCGTACACATTTAAAGATTTAAGAAATACGTTGAGCATAAAAAAGTTCACCACAGTTTACCACAAAATTGATCAAAAAGTCGATTTTTGTTTTTAAATATTAAATGAAAGCCTGTTTAATTGTAAATATTTTGACACCTCATTTTTATTGTAAATATTGTTAATACAACCAGCGCAGTTCGCCACACAAATGAAAACTTCAAACGGCTTTTTCTCCATGCTCATATTTTTTTCACTTTCACGTTTTTAAAATGCTAAGGCTTTTTTTGTGTTTGAGATAGAGATTTAAAATTTTTTGTACACGTTCTTTAATATATATGTGATAAATCTGCGCATAGATTTAGCCTTCACGTTAGTATTATTATTATTTTAATAAATAAAAGTATATGAAGATGTGTTAGATTTCATCGTTTTAGACTACATATATCACTAAAAAAATTGTATTAGACGTATCTAAAAATCCATACGCAGTCTTGTGTAATGCACTTTTGAAAATCTAAAAAAATAATTTGGTAAAAATATTAATATTTAAAAAAGTAGTAGGGATTTTTAAAAATTCAAATTTTCTTAAACTTTCTAAAAATTGTAATTAAATATGCAGCTTTTTTTTTTTTTCAAAATTTTCTTGTTGAACATTGAAATGCAGTGAGTTCACCATTTTAAGCATATTCTTTAAAATAAAAAGAAAATTATTGAAAAGGTAAACTGTCCCCTTAAAAGATGTGGAATTTGTATGTAGCACAATTTTTAATAACTCGTGAAAAGTTTGTGAATCTTGGTCTTATGTAGTATTTGAAATAACAAAGAAATTATTCAATTATAAAACAAATAATTTTCGTTGGAGTAAAGATACATTGATTTACTTCAATAATTCTATTGTTATATAGATGAAACAGTGGACCGAATTTGGGGTAGATGATTCTCTCCATATAGCGGATGATTTTATACTTGAAGCTGCCATTGGATTGCTTGAAACACGTGAGTTACAAAACGTTTATTGTTTAGATCAAATAAAATGGATTATTTTCACTGTTGTGGTTTTCTGGAAAATTTTATTTTGTGCCTAAATTTACAGTAATTAAATCGTCTCTTTTTATTTTATAGGAATAGCCAAAAAAGTGATGCTATGTACTAACGACATAAATTTAGCAAATAAAGGGACAGCAAACAAGATACTATCAGAGACAACCTACGATCTTGTTAATCTACTACATAATTAAAAGCAAGCAAGATTTTTTTTTTTTTTTTTGACGTTTATTTATGTTTTTATACCATAGAAAAATAATTTCATGACGTGTCTTATCACTATGTAAAAAATTTACTCCTCAACAAAACTTCATAAAATGTAATAATGCTTAAAGGGGACAGAAAGGTTTGAAATGACATAAACTAAGCAAATTTGATTGTGGATTAGGAGCCCTGTAATTAACTTATATTACTTTTTTTGCATTTTTTTATTCATGTTTTAGAGAAGTAAAACTTATAGTTAAATTGTAATAAACAGCAATAAAAGTTTTATTATTGTACAAAAATTAATCTTGCAAAACTATTTTTGCCATGATTTTCAAGTCCAAGTTCCATATTTTTGAGGCGACATTTCTTTTTTATGTTGCTTATTACAATGTCTTTTAATTATGCCTGAAAATCAAACAAAATGTTTTAAAAATTTTAAAAAGTTCAATGAAAATTCTAAATACATATAAACTCATCATGTTTGTTGTTATAACTTGAGGGGGTGGGGGGATCTTTTTTTGGTGATGTTTTTCAGGAATAGTATAGTTTGTAGAAAATTCAATTTCCTTTATTTTAAAAAAAGGAAGCA
Organism: Maratus speciosus; assembly: GCA_963932465.1. NCBI lineage: Eukaryota > Metazoa > Arthropoda > Arachnida > Araneae > Salticidae > Maratus > Maratus speciosus. The sequence continues at coordinate 25,681 of CAWVRF010000142.1, read as the reverse complement.
CGTTAATCTATTAATTGTTCAAGTTATTGTGGTAAAACTGCTGAAAAGCTGTGTTTTGAAATAACTTTTGCCATTTTAGGAATTTTTTTATCAGATCAATTGTATGACATTCTTAAATGTTCTAACATTATAAAAATAATTTTAAAGAAAATACATTTTTTTGTTATTTCAAACTCTACTGGTTCTTTTAATAAACCATATTCCAGATTATTAATTTATTGTATTATTGTTATTTAATCTCATTGAAATGTAGACAAAATATTTGGCACTACCCATTTCTTTCTTTCTTTTTTTTTTTTTTTTTTTTGTCAAATTGTTTTTAACAAGATCTGTCTTGTTGTGTATGTATATATATTTTAAGCATGTATAAATTTTCCATTATAAATTTTATTATGATTTAAAGTGTATATTGTATAGGACTTTAAATTCTGCATCTGCATGAAATATTTTAAATACAAATACAGTCGAGTCTCTATATAACGAAATCCACTGTTCCAGTAAAAAATTTGTTATATAGAGAATGAGTAAAAATTCCTATTTAATGTGTAAATTTTGAACAAAAATTACTTTTGAGGTGTTTAATTAAGAATTTGAAATGTTTAACTATAAATGGTAACCTAATATTGTATTTCTGAATTATTTAAACAGTTTCAAAAAAGAGAACAGACATTTATTTGAAAGCAAAATAAAAATCACATAAGGAAAACTTGCATTAATTTTAGACGAAGAAATCTGTAATTTTTCGCTGTTTTGATTTCAAAATTTTTACACTCTCGAAAAAATGTTCACACTTTAGCAAGGAATGAAAAATTGTATCGGGAACATTTTCTTCCATTTGAATTCTCATTCACCTTAAACTTCAATTATCTCTCTGATCCCGCTCTTATATGTGTAACAATCCAATTGACACTGTTTTAAGAAGTATGTTGGAAGGTGTGTGGGAGGAGGGGGGGGGGGGGGGGGGGAGAGAGAGAGAGATGAATTCGTTGGGCATGAAAAACAAGGAGATTCAAAGTAGAAAAGTAAGATAAAAAACTCAGCACTGAACGATAAATCACTAATCAGTGATAAAAAATTGATTCGATGTGATTTGGAAGCTTTTTTAAAACAATAAATAAAGAAACATTTTATGAAAAAATTCGTTATATGGAGATAGATATTTCGCTATATGGAGTCTGTTTTTAATGAGACCATGGGAAAAAGGGACCGTTCCTACTAAAAATTTGTTATATAGAGAAATTCGATGTATAGAGTTTCGTTATAGAGAGACTCGACTGTATTCAAATTATACATCAACCAAAATTTTTGTCTTTTAATGTAGCCTATTTTAATTAAAAATGCATTATATTTAACTGTCAAGATAATTTTGAATAAATAAAATATAATAATAATGAAGATTTGCATACTTGTATAAGGATTTTACATTTCTATTAGTGAAATTTCTTTCTATTGTGTGATTTTTAATATTTTCATGTGCTTCATAAATAAAACTTCATTTTAATATGATCGTCTTTTAGATTTTTTTATTTTAAATACCTTCATAATTATATGACTACACTTTAAACCTTAATATTACACATTTTCTGAGCTTGAACTACACATTAGTTCTTACAAAGATTGACAGCCGTGTATTAGATCTTTATTGGAGCTAACTCTTGAACAAACATGCAAATCAATAAACACATACATTACTGTATACATCGTTATTTTGTTTTTTCAACTCACGGGTGTAGTATTAGTGAAATTTCTCACTTTGCTTTGCAAATAACGCTACAGTAGCCTCTTGATATATTGTACCTGTCAAGAAAAAAAGTGTTATAATCAAGGGTATTAAAAATAAAGAAAGATTATGGTCTATATGTTTGTTTTTTTTTCTTCAAAAAGTTAGTTTATATGCATATTACCATTTTCTTATTAACAATGCAGTATTACATTTATTGTATCTGGCATTACTTAAAGAGAAGTTTTCTTGGGATGACATGAAAAGTGTGATGTAACAAAGCGTCTTAAATAATTCATATGTGCTTAAAGCAGATTTAAACAAAGTTAACTCTACGAAAATTACTCTTTTTTTGCTTGAGTATTTATGACTTTGGCATACTGACCAAAAAAAAAAAGATAATTTTTGAGGTAAAAAAAGCACAGAGTTTGACAGTAAAATTTTATTCTTACTCAGAAGAAAAATAAGGTGAGGATGAAAATTCCTCTCTTTATCACTTATCACGCCTATTCTTATAGTTTTCTCACTATTCCTAAGCCATGTAATATCTTTTTCGGGCGGCACAAAAGTATACAGGAACAGTTGTCGTAACTGCCCCCCACCCCCTGCAAAAAGCAGGGGGTAACAGAGAGAACTTCCCATGCATTTTTATCATCAAATTGTCACAGAAAAAAAACAAAAAAAGCCATTCAATTGAAAATCATGTCTTCTTTCACCGGAAAAAAAAAAGCAAAAAAATATATATACAGTAAAACCTCCCTAAAGCGACCACGTTACGTTCCAGTAAAAATTGGTCGCTTAGTGGAAGTCATGTTTAAATTTTGATTTTAATTGTTGGAAAAAGGTAACAATGTTACTAAAATTTATTTTTCACATTAGGGAAAAATATGAAAATTTAAGTATAAAAACAAAAGTGAATCATATAAGTTAATCTCTGCAGACTTTAAAAAATGAATATATTGACATTTGCTTTGATTTTACGGTTTTATCTTTTATAATTTTTATTTCCAAGCTCTTTCGAAGTTCAGTAAATAAAAGCATTTTTTTTTTTTTTTTGACTGGAACAAATAAGGACGATTTCATTAATTTATCTATTTCTTTGAGAATTTCGTGACAGAATAAGGCAGATGCGTTTATTGACCGTCATTATTAATTTGTCATTAGAGATAAATTCATTGGCTAAAAAGGCACAAAGGGGTTTAACTCCTTAATTCTTACTCCCGTAATATTCCCGGGCTGTGTCTTTTACACAGATTGTTTGATTCGTACCAGTTTTATAAATGGATATTATTGGCTTTATTATGATATCATTTTACCTGTCATTAAATAAAGTGAACATTTCTTTTTCAAAAAAGTGATGCGAATGAGCAATTAGAACTTTTAAACCATAATTTAATGCGACCGTTAAGAGGTTAAACACATAAAAGTTACCGGAATTAAAAAAAAATCTGAACTTAATTTAGAAGTTTCATGAATAATGTGCTTACCGGGATTATTTTTGTAATAAAACCTTCAAGCGACCAGGAAAAAACGGAATTTGTTTCATTTTCTTCATAGAAATTGGTCGCTCATGGAGGGAGTCCAACTAGGTCGGTCTCTGAATGGAGGTAAAATTAGTATTGAGCCTATGGGAATAAATTTCGTTCCATGAAAAAAGGGTCGTTCAGGGAGGTGGTTGCTTAAAATGAAGGTGGTCGCAGAGGGAGGTTTCACTGTATATATATTTATATAGAGAGAGAGTGTTTTATGTAACCTTTAAATTAACAAAGGTGTAAAAAAAAAAATTCTAGTCTATTCAAAATTAAACAAGAAAAAGCATGCGTTTAGCATAGATTATGAAACACTTTCCAACACTTCCTGTATGCCTTAACAAAACTTCGTTATTTAGAGAAATAAGGTATATAAGAGTACTAAGTAAACGTTTTAGGAAACGCATGAAACATTTGAAAAACTGATTTCTGCAGTTACCGTATATAGCCAAATATGTATTCCAATTCTTTTGAACAGCCCTGTATTTGATCTGTAGGTTGATATATATCTATATTATAAAGGACAAACATATCTGTGCGTAACGCATATGTCATTCTGCGAATGGCAACACTTTGAAATTTGAAATAAAATTTTGGTTTTGCAATTTTCTCTACTGCAAATTTTTAAACTTCTAAACATCGCACATTTTAATTTTTTACACTGACTAATAAGGAAAAAAATGCTCTTTTAAATGCAATTTGTTTGAAAGCTGTATCTCAATTTAATTTTGAGTTATTAATTTTTTTGTAGTTTTTAATATATTTTTTGTAATTGTGGCAACTGAAGAACTCCATTTCTGTTGAAAGTCGTGCATGATTGAAAGTAAAGGGAAAATAATCACGGAGGAAAGAAAATATTGTATTTCTGTACCCTTTTGTTGTCATTTTCTCATAAAAACTGAAAAAAAAAAACGAAATTAAAATGCGTGCTATGTCAGCGATTTTTTAAATTTCTAAATATCGCATATGTTCAATTTTTAAACCGTCAAATGGAAAGAAAAATCTACTTTCAAAAGCAATTTGTTTGAAAATTGTATCTTAATTGACTAGGTTATTATGGTTTGTAAAATAACTAGCCGCCTGTGGCGACCAGTTTGGTCTCCCTTAAATGTATGCTAGGCATTGTATCATGTTACTTTTATTCATAATTTAATTTACTTGCTCAATCCTTCGCCAAGTTGGAAGATTCTGATAGAGAAATCGAGAACTCCCTACTTTTATGTTAATCGGGCACAGGTGATAAATCGCCAAACGTTGTACCCATCGCATTTTTTTTTCCATATTTCGTTAATTCAGATTAAAATATAATCATTTCACTCATTTTATTTAGAATGGATAACTTTAATTTAAAAATGAAACCTTTAAAATTCATGACTGAAAAAAAATTCTTTAAAAAAAGAAAAAGAATAAATAATACCATAAACCATTTCATTTCAACATCAAAGCATTGTTTTAATTTACCCCTCGAAAAATAAAAAATGCTGCTGGCGAGTTTTAAAAAATGCTATTGGCAAGAATTGCACCCAGCTAACATAAAAGTACGAACTCTTTGCTATCACGGCAACTTTTATGTAGTTTTATTTGAAAAAAATATTTTGATTAAATCGGTTGCCAGAAAAAAAATTCTTTTCTCGCTATAGATCTTTTCTTTATTTTGTCAAGTACTTATACAGGAAAATTACCTTCATTTATTTTTTTTTTTTTTTTGTATTTAAAATTAGATGAATAAAGACGGCACAGGTGTCATACACGCACTACGTTGGCGCGACTTTTTTCTGACGCCAATGTCATATACGCACCGGGGTACTTAACTGGCGCCAAAGTGTCCTTATTTTGTTTGATATGGTAACCCGGATGTTGTTGTTTATTTATTAATAAATAGTTTATTTACTTTTATTTTATTTGTTTTAATTATATAAATTGTTTTGTTCTATAGTTATTAATTAAACATTTTATTTATTTATTGTTATTCCATTTTTAAAAATATTACACAATAGCCAATGACATGTGTTTTATTCGGGCGTCGCCATTAAACAGTTAACAAATAATCGCGATTTCTATGCCACGTACGATAGCGTAATATATATATTGATTTTCAAACATAAATTATTTTTAAATTTATCTCTATCACGTGTAGCTCAATTACGAAAGGTTAATCCGCTTGCCCATAAAACAATGTAAAAAATTCAGTGGCTCATTCCATGTCAAGTCAACACAATTTTCAACAAAAATTTACCTTACCCTCACAGACTTTGATGAAATTCGGTGCATAGTTACTTTCCATATAGATGTAGAAAAATTCCAAATTTTATCAAAAAATATCGACCCGTTTCGAAAATATGCCCCCATAAATGTTCAAAAAATCAGTCAAAAAACCTTGACAGACCAGTTTTCAAAATGATGTAGAAACTTTCCTAATTAAGCTAGAGAGCTAAAATTGATGCCATTTTACAGCAATTTTCAAGACCTTTTCAATGATATGTAACACAATTAGTGTTTTAAAAAATTTATTTTAATAAAATTTAAATTTGAATTTAAAATTTTAATTTTTCAAAATGTGCCACTTCAAAAATTTTCAAAATTTTTTAAATAATACTTTATTTAGTACTGAAATGATTGTATGAGTTTGAAAGTGGGATCTTTATGGGTTCATGTTAAAATATTGCATTGAATACAGCATTCCTGATTAAAAAATACATAATTTACTTAATATAACATCTTTTAAAGTCTAAAAAAACATTAAAAAGAATAATTTATTTAAGATTTGAGATTAATCATATTTGCTTTGTATAATATCAAATATATAATTATAGGTGCATGTATTTATTGCTTGAAATTCTTAGTGTATTTCATTTATTTTAAATTTTCATTTTGTACTTACCTTATTATTAAAATGATTGTAAAGATCACAATTAAATATATTTTATTTATGGATTTTAAAAATATAAAATTAATTACTGCATCTTGAAAGTTTTACTACAAAATCTTTCCAATCAGAATTCAACAGAGCTGTACATGCTTTGCAAACCAAAACAGGCTTCTACAGAACAGTGCATGTCAAGATAAGTTTTGTTAGTCACAGACTACCTGTCTCCCTAATTTTCTAACTCGGTCTGTAAGCTGATAAGCTCTCAGTCAGTCAGATGTGTTTGATTTCTACTGAGATTTAGACAAACTAATGAACATACTGAATTTTCTAATTTTTGTAGTATAGTAACTTAAAAATTAAATATTTATTCTTTAAACTTAAAATATTTTGTATATACTTAAAATTAATATATATATATATATATATATATATTTAAAATTAAAAATTGCTTATTCAATTAAAATATAATATAAATATTATGTAAAAAGATTAATCTTATATGAAATTTTAAATATGGCTGATCAAAGGCATTTTACTGGACAGTGTTTCAACCCATTTAAGAAAAATAATCACAGAGTAAGAGACAAAAGCAAATTAAGGGATGTTACAGACTGGATGATAGATCATTACAAAGATATGCCAAAAACAGCAAAAGTCTGCCATTCTTGTAGAAAACAGCTGTATCTTTGGAAAAAGAATGAATTAGACCAAAAATCTGAAGAAAATGAAAATTCTGAAAGTTTAGATGTAGATCCAAATTTTACTCCAAAGTCTGAAATAGTTAAAACGCTTAATGTCTCATTACATGAATTAGGAGAGTCTCCTATTAATAAAAGAAAAGCAGAAAGCAAAGGTTATGCATCAAATAAAATCAAAAAGATAAATTCTGCAATAAGACGTGAACTTTTTGTAAATGCTGAAAGATCTTCAGATAGTGAGACTGAGACACCAGAAGAAGCAGTTTTAAACAATCTTAAAATTCAGTTTTCTAACTGTACCTCTAAAGTTAAAAAAATTATGATACTGACCTGCTTGCCTGAAACATGGAGTATACAGAAAATTATGTGAGAGTTCAATGTTCCTAATTATATGGTCAGGAAATCAAAAAAACTCTTGCAAGACAAAAGCATTCTAGCAAGTCCTAATCAGAAGCCTGGAAAAAGTCTTCCTGCAGAAATTGCTGAAAACATAAAGGCTTTTTATGAAAGCGATGAAATAAGTAGAATATTGGCAGGGATGAAAGATTGTGTATCTGTATGAACAGAAAATGGAGAGAAAGTAAAACTATCTAAACAGTTAGTTCTGTGTAATTTAATGGAATCGTACAGATCATATAAAGAAAAATTTCCAAATATGAAGGTAGGTTTTTCTAAATTTGCTGAACTCAGGCCTAAGCATTGCATACTAGCTGGTCAAAGTGGAACTCATACAGTTTGTGTATGCACTACCCATCAAAATGTGAAATTGATGATTGAAAATACTAAACTGGATGCTGGTACTGATGGTAAATTAAAAACATATAAACATTGCCTTGCTAAAATATTATGTAATCCTGCTTCAGTAGCTTGTTACTTGGGAGAATGTTCATCTTGTCCTGGAAGTGGAGAAATTAGACATGTTAGAAAATGTATTTGATGAGAACATGATTGAAAAAGTTACTTTTCGACAATGGGTTTCTGTTGATCGGTGTAATTTAGAAACTCTAGAGAAATCTGCAACAGAATTCATTGATCTGTTTTGTGAAAAGCTTTTTGTTCTTGCTCGGCATGATTTTATTGCAAAGCAGCAAGCTTCATTTATTAATGAAGTCAAGAACAATTTGATAGATTCAGAATATGTTGTAATGTGTGATTTTTCTGAGAACTACACATTTATTTTACAGGATGAGGTCCAAAGCTATCATTGGATCAGTGAACAAGCCACTGTCCACCCTTTTGTAATTTATTACAATAGTGAAGGAAAGATTAAACATCAGAGTTTAGTTGTAATATCTGAATGCTTAGAACACAACACAGTAGCAGTGTATTGCTTCCAAAGAAAAATGATTGATTTTTTGAAAGCAAAGTCTGAAAGGATCTTTTATTATTCCGACGGTTCAGCTGCACAATATAAAAACAAGAAGAATTTCATCGACTTGTGTTTCCACAAAAATGATTTTAATATTGAAGCTGAGTGGCACATTTCGGCCACTGCACATGGTAAAGGACCGTGCAATAGTGTTGGTGGCACAGTAAAGAGGTTGGCAGCTAAGGCAAGTTTACAGCGAGTTTCAAATATTCTAACCAGAGAACACATCATTACACAATTTTTAAATATATATATATATATATATATATATATATGTATGTGATTAATCTCAAATCTTAAATAAATTATTCTTTTTAATGTTTTCTAGGCTTTAAAAGATGTTGTATTAAGGAAATTATGTGTTTTTTAATCAGGAATGCTCTATTCAATGCAGTATTTTAACATGAACCCATAAAGATCCCACTTTCAAACTCATACAATCTTTTCAGTACTAAATAAAGTATTATTCAAAATTTTTTGAAAATTTTTGAAGCGGCGCATTTTGAAAAATTCAAATTTTAAATTTAAATTTTATTAAAATAAAATTTTCTAAGCACTAACTGTGTTATATATCATTGAAAAGGTCTTGAAAATTGCTGTAAAATGGCATCAATTTTATCTCTCTAGCTTAATTAGGAAAGTTTCTACATCATTTTGAAAATTGGTCTGTCACGGTTTTTTGACTGATTTTTTGAATATTCACAGGGGTATATTTTCAAAACGGGTTGATATTTTTTGATAAAATTTGGTGTTTTTCTATATCTATATGAAAAGTAACTATGTGCCAAATTTCATTCAAATTTGAAATAGTGAAGTAAAATCAGTGTGTTGATTTGACATGGAATGACCCCAGTTGTTTCCGTCTAATGTTCCATAACAAAATTAAAACTTCTTCTATAGAAAAATAAATAAAATAATGTAAATAAGAAACGAATTTAACATGCGATTGAACCACGCACTTATGCACCGAAATGATCGGAAAGACTGACGTAAGTCGAAAAATCTTGAGTTAATAACTCCTGGCATGCGGTGACGTGTGAAAGTATCGCTTTTAATAAATTTCAAAACTTTATTTGATTGCATAATTGATATTTTTCATATAAAAAATCTTTTTGATGTTAGTGGGCAATCTAAAATATATATTACATGTAAAAAAAAATAATTAGAGTTTAAAAAAAAGGGTTTTCACCTATATTCTGTAACCCGAGGAGCTCGGGTTTGATACCCTAGTACTATATAATGGGAAAATTTAGTTTAGCAAGAAAACTCATAACAGGTTGAAATTTCTCTTTCAGCAATTGTCAAAGATCAAAACATACTTGTATACATTTGTACAGCCATGCAGTTAACCTAGTACCTTTATTACACGCCACTATTTAGCTAAAGTTTAATTCAAAGTAAAACACTTTTAAAACTACTGAAATCACATTTCCAGAAATTATCATTTATAGACGGCCATGTATCCAATTCTTTGTGTGACCCTGTATATCCTTTTATCATTGTTCTACAAACATTTCTTAGTAAACCAAACGCAGTTCAGCATAAAAATGCATAACTCATTTAAAAACCACATTTAAGCAATTTGCAATCATACCCAGTAACCATTACGAATTATTTTGTGTCGCCCTGTATATGAATTACAACATTTATACACACCATATACTATGCATAAATATAGTGAAACATAAAAGCACATAACATATATAAAATTGCATTTCCAGCAATCATCGCTACTGTACAATACTTCGGACAAAATATAGTATCTGAAATCTTTTGTGTGTCCCTGTAAATGCTGTGCACTTCATATTACATATGAAATAAGTTATAGTAAACCTCAGCGACGTATATCAAGTTCATTATACATGAAATAATTTAACATAATTAAAATACGCCGCAAACAATTCCCTCCACCCCTATATCGTTCAGTAACGGAATTATTTTGTGTGGCCCTGTAAATGAATAATAACTGTTCTTTGCATCGTATATTCTACAAAATGCATATTTTAGTGCACTTAATAAATGCATATGAATTTTATTATGTTTGAAAGCATGTAACATCATTAAAAACAATTTTAAACGATTTTTTCCCATAGGCTGTAATGTAACGGAAAACTTTTGACTGTCCCTGTAAATGAACTAAACATTGCAGATACTTTATTTGAAATAGGGATCATGCTATGGTAGAGGTCACTAACATCCAAACATTTCAGACCGATCCGACTATATTTAGGCGAGTTAGAGCACGGACAGACAAACCAAAGTCATAAACATTTTTCAACTTTGTTGGAAAGTGTTAAAAAGAGAAAAGCAAATAAAACAAAGTCACACTCAATTAGAAATATTTATAGCAGTTTTGGGGAGCAGGGAAAAAAGAATTTGTAGAGGTAAAAATCAAGTTTTGGCTAACTTCAGTACTGGCTGGGAAAAGTATTATTTGTTTCTCCCACCCTAGGACCACGAGATCTCAGTCTGACCCAATCATCCAAACAAGCTTGATTGTTTTTATGAAATGCATATCTAAATCATAATCAAATAAATGCATAATCGAAATCATCTAGGTGGCATTTGCTAACCCATGAAATTTAATGTTTTCGGTCACAATAGATTCCCAGATAAATTTTTGCCCCCTACACTTAAAGGAAAGGGACAGACAGAAAATTTCTAAAATGTGTCTCATTTCTCTTTAAACACTTTTCCAATCCAATTTCCAAAACCTATCAAAACATTTTCTCTTCAGCTTCTATAAATTCCAAGATCTGGTATTTGGGTAATGTAATTAAAATATAATAATTAACACTAGATTGCCCAAGGAAGTCATTTTGACTGCTTTTTAATTTGAATTAGAAAAACAATTATGTATATAATGCCACAATTTCTTAGAATTATGTGACTTTTTGTACAACATATAAATGTGTTTATTAATAATTGTAGTTACCTCCCCCTCCTTCATTTCCTGCATATATATATGTGTTATACCTATATTGCCCAAAAGCAGTCATTTTGACTGCTTGGGAAATTTCTAATAATCAAATGACTCTTATTATTGAATTGAGTAAATTTCTTATATGACCAGTTCGGCTCTGTATTGAAATAACAGTTTTCATTTTTTTCGATTACCATCATGTGATAAATTATCGATGTGGGCGTATACTTGATAAGTTGCAGTTGCTCAATAAGGTAAAGTAGTACTTGTTATTCGGGTCTTTATGCAGTGATACTTGTTCTAACAAGTTGTTTGTTTTTTCTTTTGCGCCCTAAATTCGTGAAAGAAATGTCGAATAGAAGTGAGTTATTGGAAAAGCTAACGAACATAAGTGAAGAGTGCTCCGATATAGAATCAGATGTTACAAATTCTGAACTATCATCTGAAGATGAAGCGGATTATATTTAAAGTGAAAATCTGACACTGAAGATAGCGATGAAGAGTCGATCATCAATGATGAAAAGGAAAATGTCATCAATATGCCCAGGAAAAGTTGTAGGGTGGTAAGTCGTTCAGACTCTAATGGAGAAACTGAAAAAACCTTTCAGGAGACCGAAACAGCTGCCGATGGTACTGTATGGTCAAAATTTGACAAAGGTGGAATTCGTGGAAGGTTACCATCTTCTTGTATTTTCAGGGGTGTGAAAAGGCCAACAGGCTACGCAAGAAGGAACATTATGGCCAATAATCCCATCAGTGCATTCTCGTTGATAATAGATAACTATATTATCAAACATATAGAAAGGTGCACAGAAGAAGAAGGCCGACGAATTTTGAGGAAAGATTGGATAACAGCATTACCGGAAATACGTGCATTTATTGTAATTTTATATGCTCGAAGAGCCTACGTGGCAAGAAATTTAAAACTGAGTTATTTATGGTCAGCAAAGTAGGGTCCCAAATTTTTTAGATAAACTATGGGCAGAGAAAAATTTAAGCAAATCCTACGGTTTATTCATTTTGACAAAAGAACCGAAAGAAGTAGGCGCCTACAAACAAATATATTTGCCTTTGTTTCGGAAATATGGAACAAGTTCATTGAAAATAGTCAAGCTTGCCATCAACCAGGGCAAAATATAACAGTTGACGAGCAATTATTTCCGTCAAAAACCAGATGCAGGTTTACACAGTATATGCCTAATAAACCCAACAAATTTGGCATCAAATTCTGGCTTGCATCAGATGTTAGTAGCAAATATATTTTGAATGGTTTTCCTTTTTTGAGAAAAGATGAACAACGACCATCGTCAATGCTACTCAGTGAACATGTTGTTCTGAAACTTGTCGAGCCATATACAAGCTGTGGAAGAAATATCACGACCGATAACTTTTTCACCAGCATGTCACTCGCGACAAAATTATTGGCCAAACAAACAACTCTAGTTGGAACTATTAGGGGAAACGAAAGAGAACTACCCAAAGCAGCCAAACAAACAAAGGATTAACATGCCTCGTTTTTCCACTCTGCTATATAAATCAGAGAATTGTGTTCTTACAATATATAAAAGCAAAACAAATAAAAGAGTAGCTGTTCTAAGTTCTAAGCATAGATTTGTAAAAATTGATAAAAGTAGTAAAAAAATGTTACCGGAATCTATTCAATTTTATAACAGCACAAAATTTGGAGTTGGGCGGATCAAATGGCCGGAAAATATACAGTAAAAGCTAGTTCTCGTAGATGGCCCCTCCAAATATTTTTCAATAATTTAGATTTGGCTGCTATAAATGCTTGTATCCTTTACAAAGAAACGACAGGAATACAAATACAACGAAAAGGGTTCTTGTTTCAATTAGCAGAAGAGCTTTCCACCGAATACAGAGCTGCAAGGCAGAAAAATTCATCAGAACATGAAAATCCACAAAGATTAACTGCAACATCATCAAATACAATCCATTCTAACAAATGCAAAATTTGTCAAGCACGACTTTGCCACAACAACAAAACAAGTAATATATGTGAAAAATGTTAAAAGTATGTTTGCGAAAGATGTACACATAAAAAGATTTCCACTTTCATTTGGATAAAATTTAAAAATAATAATGCATAGATTATTTTATTGTTAATACATACTAATAACTTGTTATATACCTGTAAATAATATAAAAAATATTAAAAATTAATTTTAAACAAATTTCTTTACACATTAATTGTTCTTTCACAATGCAGTCCTTTTGACTGCTTTTGGGCAATATAGGTATATACCAAGTTTCAGTCTTTCTAGTGTTAAGAAAGATTTAGTAAATTCAGCTTTGAGGTATTGAAATAGATGTTCAAAAGCACTCGAGCGAAATATATAGAACTTATGTGCATTAATCATCGCGCAATCATGGTATGAAAAGTTACTCGCCTCTATCTTTAGACAGTTATCCATACTGCCATTGTGTTTCCTTATTGAAAATAAACAATTTAGTGCAAGAGCAGTGAAAATGGCTGTTTTGGCACAAAAATGTAATCCCTGTTAATAGCATATGCAAATTGGCAGCATTTGTAATGCTTTTGCTGCAATCAATCCTTTGAGTGCATTGATTGTTGATTTGTATAAAAGAATACAATTTGTCGAAATAAATGTTCAATTTATGTAATTAATATATAAATCAAATGTAAGTATTATTTTGCTTACAAGGAAGGTTTCCTTACTGGGCATACTCAGAATATTTTGAAAAGAATACCAATTAAACTACTTATGTATATAATAAAGGATCAGTCAAATTTAGCGGCGAAATTACACTAGAAAGTCAGTAAAAAAATAAAATACTTTCGAGTATTTGGCGCGAAAAGACGAAAGCGTCACGCAATTTGGCGAACAGTACTTTTCCTCGCCAAAACCAAACGATTTTAATGCACCTCAAAATTATTTGTTAATTGATTTTTAGACTGCGTGTAAAAAGTATTTAATGAATTTAAACCTAAACAATGAGAGAGTTTAATAAATACATTTTTTCGTATTACATATTTATGTTGATTGTTATTTAATTTTATTACTTTAAAAACAATTTCATATATAAAATATACTTTCATCTATTTAAGTGCATTCCAAAATAAAGGCAAGATTAATTTACCAGTTATTCATTTTAATATCAAAGAATTTGTCGTTTCCATAGCAACAAAATTGAATCGACAGTGCTCAATTGGACTTAATTTCGAGATATTCAAACAATTTTAATTTATTTTAATTTTGTTTTAATTCATAAAATTTGATGTTTAACTTTCATATTATAACAAAACTATAGTTAAATCACAAAACTAAAGTCATTTACATTAAATTTATTGGTACTTTTCGGTTAGCCGGGCGCCAGTGTTATAAAGGCATACATATGTCTATATATATGTATATAAAATCTGTATACATATACATATATGCATATATAACAACGGCGCCCGGCTAACCGAAAAGTACCAATTTATTTAAACAAGTTCAATATGAAACATTTTTATCTTAAAGAGTACTCAACATATAAGCGTATTTTTTTAAATTTCATTTCATCGCCAACCGATGATAAATCGCTAAAGAAACAAAATTTTCATTATTTTTTTAGGAACGTTCTATCGAGGTTCTGCCAAAAAAATTTTTATAAGCATATATATCCACATGAGAAGAACACTCAGTAATTTTTTCAGATTTTTCTGAATATGCCAGTATGGAAACCTTCCTTGTTGGTAAAATTTAAAAAAGAGAATACTTGTTGACAAATATTTCCACATTTTTTTTAAACAAATATTTATAAATTTATTTTTATAAAAGCAAGAAAACTGCAAAACAAGCTGGCAAATTGGCAACACTTAACATTTATTTAAATTCTCTTTTAATTTTTAATGAACTATAGATATTTCAAATGTTATAACACATTTTTTAATTACAATTGTTACTACTGATCTTATTCTCTGTTTCTAATTTTCTTATTAATCTTATTATCTAATAAAAAGCTTTCAACTTATACAATCATAAAATAAAAGTTAAATGTCCTACCTGTTCTTTCCTTTGCATAAGGAGAAATAGCCGGGGATTCTATGCATTAAATAATACAACATCCAAATAATAAGTCTTGAATCTTCGAAACAAAAAAGCTATATTACATTAAACATTCTTGTAGACGTACACAACATGCTTAGACACTCACAAAACAAAAATTATTTACATTATATTACAATTCGAGTATTAAAGTTTTCTTTTTTAAAAGTTATTCTCTTTTCTCTACGTTCATATCTAGTTTCTGTTCTAATCTAAATCTGAGTCAATTCTCACAGAAAAAAGGAAAAAAAGTTCTGTCCGCTCTTGCGCAGTAGGATCATTCGGTCTGACGTAACACACTGCAGGTGCGTTTTTGTTCTTGTTTTTTATTCAAGGGGTAAGAGGAGTTACGTGATTTCGCAACATCCTCCCACCTTGAGTTGTGATCCATGGGAGGAACTCAACAATTTAGAAGTCCAGATCGGAGTCTCAGAGGTGGTTTCACTAGTCGTCCACTTCTGGTAACCACAGGAGAGATATCTCTGTCACTGGTTTGTTTCTTTTCTACACTGATTCTAGTCTGATCGACTTCTGGAGTAGTTTTTCGTTGTTCATTATGGACATTAAAGTTCACTTTCTGTTGAATTATATTATCTGATGGGGAATTGCTAGCTGCATCAATTTCCAAAGGAAACAGGCGCTGGAAAGGACGGAGGAAAATGCCATTTTCTGTTTGGACTTTGGCCAATCTTGCTATTTTGTCTTTTCCGGGAAATATATCAATTATTTTGGCTAAAGGCCAGTGAAGACGTCTTTTGTTGGTATCTTCCAGAAGAACGATGTCTCCTATTTGCAAAGGTTTGGAATTCTTCTTCATAGACTGTTGCCGCAGCTGTCCTAAGTACTCCGTTCTAAATCGGTTTCGCAGATCATTTCTTATTCTTTGACGATATCTTGCTCGTCTGTTAAGATCTTGGGAGTCTAATGCATCTATATCTGGGACACCGGATGTAGGCAGTTCTTGAAGGAACATCAATGGAGTTAAAGGTTCGGGATCGCGGTTATCTTCGGAGATGTATGTTATCGGTCTCGAATTGACAACATTTTCACAGTCACAGAGTATTGTGCTCAGTTCTTCGTAATTTAATGAGGCGCGACCCAAAACTTTTCTTAAAATATCTTTCACTGTTTGCACGAGGCGTTCCCACCACCCTCCCCACCAGGGGGCTGAAGGGGGGTTGAATTTCCATCTGATCTTCTGAATGGAGGCCAATGTACTTATAGCTTACCAATCCACACTAGAAAGGGCTCTGTTAGTGCCAACAAAATTCTTTCCGTTATCTGAGTAAATTATATATGGTCTGCCTCGCCATGCTATAAATCTTCTTAGGGACTGCATAAAGCATTCAGCTGATAAAGATGTTATCAACTCCAAATGTACTCCTCGATAGACAGCACAGGTGAATAAAGCTATCCACACCTTTGAACCATCGGCAAGGTATAGAGGACCGGCTAAATCGACTCCCACCACTTCAAATATAGCTGCATCTCTGATTCTGTCTTCAGGTGGGATTCCTGATTCGACCTCTGTTCTGGGTGTTTGGAATCTTTGACACTTAGCACATTGTCTAATGACGTTTCTGATATACTTTCTTGATTTCAAAATCCAAAAATTTTCTCGAAGTTGAGCCATTAGTATGCTAACTCCAGTGTGATGATTTTCTAAATGTTTTTCAAAAATTAACTTCTGGACCACAGGATGTTTTGAGGGCAAAATTATTGGATAACGAAAATCTTTTGTCTTGTCTACAGATTATATTTGTTTTTGCTCTCAAAAGTCCGTTTTTATCTTCTAATGATCTTAAGGCTCTTAATTTGGGATCTGTGCTTCCTGAAAAGGATTCCTTTTGTACTAATCTGAGTAGTATTTTTTCTGCTTTTTCAAATTCATCAACGGAGATAGGTGATGAAATTCTTTCTTTCTTGTGTTGTTATAAAAACGATATATAAATGCAATCATTCTTATGTTTTTTCAATAAGAGGAAAAATATCGATAAAAACGGTGTAAATCAGTGTCTTCATTGTCTAAAAGTGTTAGGATTGTCTTTTTCCTTTCTTTATTTACTATATCCTCGTCAGGGTGTTCTTCCGGTTGTGGCCACTGATCTTCCGGTAAATACAGCCATGCTGGTCCCTCCCACCATCGCGATTTCTCCAATTGCTCAAAGGAACATCCTCTGGATGGGAGGTCTACCGGATTTAAATTTCCTGGTATATGTCGCCAATCTTCAACTTGGGTAAGGCTTCTGATTTCTAAAACTCTATTGTGGACAAATGTACCCCAAGATTGTTCTCTTCTTATCCACCCTAAAGCTGCTGAGGAATCGCTCCAAAAGATTGTCTTCTCTGGTTTAAACAAGATCACTCATGATAGTTTTAGCGAGTCTAGCTCCAATGAGGCACGAGAGTAGCTCCAGTCGAGGAATTGTGAGTTCTTTAATGGGCGCTACTCTACTTCTAGCACTGACTAACTCAACTTTAACTCCTTCTTGTGTTTGACATCTAAGATACACGCAAGTGGCATAGGCGTGTCTACGGAAAAGGTATTCAAGGAAATGTTATTTTCATTTTCGGGCGATACATTCAACCAACGTGGAACTTGAATTTCTTGTAAAAACTTAATTTGTTATAACCAGAAGTCGAACTGCTTTCTTAAATTTTCAGGAAGTTCTTCATCCCATTTCAATTTCTGTTTCCAGGTTTCCTGAAGAATTAATTTTGGAATAAGAGTGCTCGGGGCGGAGAATCCTATGGGGTCAAAAATCTTTTGGGTAACCGATAAATTTTTTCTCTTTGTGAGTGGTTCTTTCGTTTCAATTTTTTCTTCTATTTTACACATTAATCTATCTTGCTCTAAGTCCCAGACCAATCCCAAAACTGGTGCTAACTTTGTATTTTCTTCAGAAACATCGATCATGGCCTGAAGCAAATTTGATCGAAATTAAAATGAGCTGATGATAAAATACACTGTGATTCTGTTATAAATTTTCCAGTATCTGCGATCGATTTTAAACTAGTAATGGAATTGTCAATGTAAAATGAATCTTTCAAAATTCGTGCTGTATTTTCCCACTGTTCGGGTACTTGACTTAAAAGATGGTTTAGTGTACCCATTAATAAAAACGGGCTTGAAGTGAGTCCGAAGACTACGCGACAATGTCTATAAACTTTCAAATTATGTTTGGAGTCGAACCAGAGAAAGCGTAAAAAATCGCAATCTTTTTCTGTGATTTTTATCTGGAG
This sequence comes from Maratus speciosus, assembly GCA_963932465.1. Lineage (NCBI taxonomy): Eukaryota > Metazoa > Arthropoda > Arachnida > Araneae > Salticidae > Maratus > Maratus speciosus. The sequence goes on along the minus strand of CAWVRF010000142.1, from coordinate 7,260 downwards.
AAATGCTTTTTCAATGTCTGAAGAAATACCTATTTTGTATTTACGAAAACGATTCAAAATACTCGGAATTATTTCAATCAAATTAGGTCCCTTTGTGAGACAGTCGTTCAAAGAAGGAGAGTTTGCATTATGTGCGGAGGCATTAAAAACAGGACACATTTTCGTCATTTCACTATTTTCTTTAATTACTGGTCTGTGGGGTAAGAAATGTACTTTATTCTCCTTATCGTCTGAAATTTCTTCTATAATATTATTATCTTTCCACAAATTAAAAATTTCTTCATATTCTGTTTTCTTATTTGTTTTGATAAGTTTTTGTTCTGTCTTGCTCAAATGTTTCTCTGCTAATACGCGATTGCTCGCTAAAATTGAATTATCAACAATCCAGGGTAGTGTCACTTCGTAGCGGCCACTTTCATCACGTTTGACTGTTTCAAGAAAATGGTTATAAGTCTCTCTTGCTAAATCGTCTTTATTTTTATAATCTTCATTAGTGATACCCAAGGTATCTAAGTTCCACAGTTGTGATAAACTGGCATTTGAAGTAAATAATGACAGCGATAGAACTGACAATGAACTTTCTGAATCATTTCCATTACCCTCTGTTTTCCCCATAATTGTCCAGCCTAACTTTGTTTCAAAAGCTGTTATATCCAAATCAGGAAAATATTTTATATTATCTGTGAATAATTTCGCCGCCATGTCAGCGCCGATTAAAATGTGTACTTCTTCCGGATTATTCTCATATAAACATAGTCGATTATTTTCACTAACATCAGTCAGATGAATTCCCCCTTTTTTCTAAGATTTTTATCATTTCGCTATCGCAGCATAAATTTACTCCTGAACAGATTTTTTCTTCATCTAAAGCTTGTATTTTAAATCGGAAACTATGATCTAAATTACTGATAGTAAATTCATAGTGATTATGTTTACTCGTTTTTTCTACCCCTCCGAATAGTCCGTGTCTAATTGTTTCTGATCGAATTTTCCTTAATTTCAATTTATTTGCAGCATATCTAGTTATATAGCTATTGTGACTCCCAGTATCTATAATGATATGAATAAATTCGGAAGATTGATTATCATTACGGATCTCCACTATCAAAGTTTGTAAATAGACATTAGAAATTATATCCTGATTTGACAGCATTGGTCTCGTAACATCGCTACTCTCTGAATTAGTAGATTTCCCTTTTGAATTTATTTCTTTATTACACATTATCTGGGCGTGTCTCGAATTACAAATACCGCATAAATCCTTCGATACACAGTATTTCCCAATATGTCCGCGCGATAAACAAATATAACAAAGGCCTCTCTTTCTCAGTAAATCAAGTCTTTTTTCAAACGGTAAATTACAAGTGCTAAAACATTTATTTGTCTGGTGCCTGCCAAAGCAAAATCCACAAGTAGTCTCATTTTCGCTCTGAACCAATAAATCACTCGCTGACGGTAATTTTCTATTTGGAGAATCAAATTTATTACTCTGCATATTAAATTTATTGACTTGGGGGGGGGGGGGGGGAGGAGGATTTTTCCTAAATGACTGCACAACATAATTATTTTGTGTTGATTTTTTATTTATTTCATTCAGTGATGACGCATACATTTTCTCTCTGGATATTGCTTATGTAAGAACGATATTAAATCTTGGACATTAATTGAGTCTTCATGCGTTTTATTAAATTCCAAAACTAGGTCTCTCGGTAATAATTTAAATAAAATGGGGGATAATAAACTTCCAAAAGTGTCTAATGAAATGCTAAGCGACTCTAGACTTCTAATGTTCGTTTGTATCTCATCAAAAAGTTTTCGAAATGATTTGGTGTCATTCGAGTGTCTGAGTGGAGTTAAATTAAGAAGTTTATTTGTATGTACCGAAATTAACATATCCTTATTCCCGTACCTTTCTTTCAAAATATCGACGGCCTTTAAATAATTCTCTACAGTGACACAAAATCCATCTATACTTTTTAATGCAATGGGGGCTAGAAAACTTTTTAAATAGTTAAATTTATCTACTGGATCTAATGTGTCATTGTTGTGAATGGTTGTTTCAAAAGCTGACCAAAACGAAAGCCATTCAACAAAATCCCCAGAAAATTTTGCGATATTTAGTTTCGGTAATTTAATGCTTACGTTTTCCTTTAAGGGATTTTCTCGTTTAGAAAACGAATCATCCTGTGTTTTCTTTTTATCTAACTCTTTTATTTTTCTGTTTGCTCTAAAGCGCCATGACGTAATTTTCTCTTTAAATTCGCGAGCGCCCTGTAATTCTGTATCTAATTGTGCTTCTTGCACCAATTTTTTAATTTCCCCGTCTGCTCGTGTCAGTTCCATTTCTGTCACACTTAACTGTTCCACTACCTCTTCCAAATCAAAAATGTCTGGTTCTCCCTCTTTCAAAATAGCTTCTATTTTATTTATAAACTTATTTATGCTTTCACGTAGCACAGCTCTTTCTTTTTTGGCGATAACTAAACTTTCAGCCATTGCGAACTAATAACAACAACAACTAAATTCTATTAAAAAGTACAATTCTCTATATGTTCAACAGTTCTCAATATTTTTTCAGTTCTTCAAATTAAATAGCTTGATAAATAATTTCTAATTATTCTAATATCTTAACAACTTATTCTATTTATCTCATAATTAGGTTATATCCACGGAAGGGATGCCAAAATGTTACTACTGATCTTATTCTCTGTTTCTAATTTTCTTATTAATCTTATTATCTAATAAAAAGCTTTCAACTTATACAATCATAAAATAAAAGTTAAATGTCCTACCTGTTCTTTCCTTCGCATAAGGAGAAATAGCCGTGGATTCTATGCATTAAATAATACAACATCCAAATAATTCCAGTCTTGAATCTTCGAAACAAAAAAGCTATATTACATTAAACATTCTTGTAGACGTACACAACATGCTTAGACACTCACAAAACAAAAATTATTTACATTATATTACAATTTGAGTATTAAAGTTTTCTTTTTTAAAAGTTATTCTCTTTTCTCTACGTTCATATCTAGTTTCTGTTCTAATCTAAATCTGAGTCAATTCTCACAGAAAAAAAGAAAAAAAGTTCTGTCCGCTCTTGCGCAGTAGGATCATTCGGTCTGACGTAACACACTGCAGGTGCGTTTTTGTTCTTGTTTTTTATTCAAGGGGTAAGAGGAGTTACGTGATTTCGCAACAATTAAAATATTTTTTTATATATTTAAATCTTAATGGACAGTACGTTGAATTCAAATGCAAGTCATTTGTTATATGGCTGATTTTGGCCCGCTTCTTATAAAAAAGAAGCTTTTGCTTGCAATTTGCTTTTTAAAATAGATTTAAGTTTTTTCTATAGGGTATTTAATACTTCACTTACTAAAATAGATTTTAAGTTTTTTCTATAGAGTATTTAATACTTCGCTTACAAGGGAACCACTTCTGGTGAAGCTGGGACCTAGCATTCAAAGTTGGTCATATGTACAAGAAGTCTATTCAAACAAGACTGAAAACGTTTTTGAATATTAGGTACAATTTGAAGGGAAAGATTTCCATGTATTGCATTATATTTATAAATTGATCTTTTACAAGAAAAGAACGTGATTAAAAGTTTTTGCTTGTAAAATTGCTATTATTTCACTGTATAAAGTAAAACTTATTATTAGTCAAAAATTTCTCCAAGACTGAAATCAATCCAGAGACTGAAGACCCATGAGCCTGGTGCATTTTATAATCCTATAGAGCAGAAAGAAGAGATAAAATTTGTACGCAAAAATTGTATTACTATATATATTTTTTGCATACATATGATTTTAAAGTAATGAACATTTAATTGTTAGTTTAATAGCAAAAATGAGCTAAGTCCTGAAATACGATACTACGAATCCAAACCAATACTCACACACAGCAGACTGACGTTAGACTAGGATTGCAGGAATAATTCTACAGTAACGAATAAAGCCAATTCCACACCGCAAAAAATGCAATTATAATGTTCTATTTTTTTTAATGAAATTCATAGGTTCCTGAAGGAGTTTTAAACTTTTTCAATATTTTATTCTTAACTTATTGGAATTTTAAAGTACTTTTTAAAAAACATTTTCTGTGTTAATAACCCGATAAGTGGTCTAAAAAATTGCATGTTCAGAAAGTTAGGCTGTTGTACAATCAATAAATATGATTTTTGCAGACAAATTGTATCAGTTCTCTAACTTTGGCGACTATAAAATGCACTAGGTGTCAATGTTAAGTGTGAGCTTCATCAAAAGTAGCTCCTTCTTCGAAAGCTTCCCTTCTTCGAAAAAAATTGTATCATATGCAGAGTTCTCGCTGACATTTTACGAACAGTAGCAATTTGGTTAATCCGAAATAAAAAACATTCGCCAAATGAAAAAGAAAATTAGCAAAATAAAATACTTGTGAAACATTGAAAACTAGATCTTTAACACCTTAATGAATCTCCCCTTTTTATTTTAATGTGTTCTAAAATATGAGTTTATCAGATGACTTATTTATTTACCTTACTAAAAATTTACAAGAAAAAAAAACTAAGAGGAGTTTTAAAGACTTTAAATTCCATGTGTTCTTTAAGTGTGTGGGGGGAGAAGGGAGGGGGTGCAAAAGGAAAATTCCAATTTCGGGTGGGAAGAGAAATCTTGATTGATTATTTATTGTGGCAATAAAATGACAAAGCAAAAAAAAAATTAATTAAACAGTTTCAAAGAGTTTTTAAACTTTGAGTACTGTGGGGGAGCAAAGAAAAGCGGAGGAAGAAAAATTTTGAGGGCGAAATTCAGATGAAATTTTAATGAAATGTGATGGAATGAATTGTTACTGAAATTTAGGACAGATTATTTATTCAGTATAAAGTAAGAAATAGAGTACAGGGATGAAAGTGCACTAAAGCCATTTTGTATCAGTTTTGTAGCAGCAAAAATCGAATTTTGAGCAGTAAAATCTATTTTTGTAGCAGCAAAAATCTGATTTTGTAGCAGTAAAATCAATTTTTGTAGCAGCAAAAATTAATTTTGTAGCAATAAAAACAGTTTTTGGAGCAAATTGAAATTCTAATGCTAATAAAAAAGAAATTTGCGTATTTCTTGCGATCTTTTGGCGAAATTTGCGTATTTCTCACGATCTTTTGACAAAATTCGCGTATTTTTTGCAATCCTTTGTTGAAATCAGTGTGCTGTTCGCTATTTTTTGACGAATTTAGCATTTTTTTTTTTTAAATCTTTTGACAAAATTTGCGGTTTTTTGGGACCTTTTGATGAAATTTGTGGGTTTTTTCGAGATCTTTTAACGAAATTTGCGTTTTCCCACAATCTTTTGACCCCATTTTGTTCATTTTTAGAAGTAATTGGTAATCCTTTGACAAAATTAACGGGGGTGTTTTTTTGCTATGACAAAATTCGCATGTTTTTGCGCGATCTTTTGGTATTTTTGGCAATCTTTTGACAAAATTTGCATATTTTTTGCGATCTTTTAACGAAATTCGCGTTTTTTCTTAATCTTTTGACCAAGTTTTGTTCGTTTTTTGACGAAGTCAGCTATCCTTTGACAAAATTCGTGTGCTTTTTGCGACCTTTTGATGAAATTTGCAGGGGGTTTTCGCCATCTTTTAATAAAATTAGCGTTTTTACAATCTTTTGATCGTGTTTTGTTCGTTTTTGACGAAATTAGCGATCCCTTGGCAAAATTCGTGATCTTTTGACGAAATTTTCATGTTTTTCGAGATCTTTTGACGAAATTGTGCGTTTACCGCGATCTTTCGACAAAATTTGCATGTTTTTTGCGATCTTTTGACAAAATTTATGGCTTTTTGCGAACTTTAGATGAAATTTACAGGGTTTTTTTCGCCATCTTTTAACAAAATTATCGTTTTTACGATCTTTTGACTGCGTTTTGTTCGTTTTTGATGAAATTAGAGATCCTTTGACAAAATGCACGTTTTCTTCGTGATCATTTGACAAACATCGTGTATTTTTCAAGATCTTTTGACCGCGGTTTTTTGCTTTTTTTGATGCAATTAGCGGCCTAGAAAAAGGTTAAAAATGGATTTTTTTTTTTGTTTCTCAGATCGACGAAATCATGCTAAATTTCATCTTGGCACAAAGTACGTTTTGGCGCAGGTTTGGCGCAAAATGGAAAAAAATAGCTGTTTTGTAGAAGCTTGATGCAGTAAAGCGATTTTGGCTTCGTCTGGCACAATTGGCACATGTCTTACATCCCTGAGAGTAGAAAAAGGTTTAAAAAAAAAATGAAGTTTTCAACTTTGATATTACGAAGAGGGAAGTGAAATTTCAGAAGGGGAGGCAAGGTGGGATTAAGATTTTTTTAAAATCAGAAATTAAAAGAAATGCAGAAGAGTTTCACCTTTGATTAAGAATTAATATGAGAGGAAAATTAAGCACTTTTAAGGACTTTTTTCAAATTTTGCATGAAAATAAGTACTTTTAAGCACCAAAAATTTCCTTTGAAAAATGTAAGCACCTTTAAGGACTTTCAAGGACTGTATGAACCCTGAATAAGATATGGATGGAGAGCTTTTGGGAAGAACAATATTATTCTGAATAGTAACATGCTTCTTTGTTTGAAAAGAAAGGTGTTTAACCAATGTGTTTTGCCTGAGCTAAATTATGGAGCAGAAACATGGACGCTAACAAAACGGATCGTACAAAGATTACAAAGTACACAGAGAAGTATGGGTTGGGTTGATTTTTGACGGCCAATTATCTACACGAGGGATATAGGCCCTAGGGGGATTGCCTTCCATGGAGGTCTTTCTAAGGGAACCTAATCCGCAGAGAAGTATGGAACAATGTATGGTAGGTATAGCTAGAAAAGACAGAAAAAGAAGAACCTGGATAAGAAGTCAGACGAAAGTTTTTGACATCATTGAAAGAATTAAACGGCTAAAATGAAAATGGGCTGGGCACATTGCAAGGAGACAAGATAATAGATGGAGCACAAACACCCTACAGTGCTACCTCAGAGATGTAAAACGGCCAAGAAGACGACCTCAAGTAAGATGGAGAGATGAAATCAGAAAAGTAGCCAGTGTAAATTGGATGACTAAAGCACTAGACAGGAAACATTGGAAAAATCTGGGGGAGACCTACATCCAGCAGTGGATTGAAAACGATTGATGATGATGATATATATATATATATATAATTATACAACACACTTTTTTCATTAATATTATAATAAATATGAATTTGATTAGTCACAAATAAATTAATATTATAAAATTTTCTA
>CAWVRF010000141.1:0-86000 GCA_963932465.1 Maratus speciosus | reverse complement strand
ATTATTTATTAAGAAATTAATTTTCAGCCGTTCACCGGAATTCAATTCATAGATATTGCGTATTTTATATGCGGTGTCACTTTTTCATGAATTTTCTAACAATGTTTTGATTGTTGAAACAGTATATTCGGTTTCACTTTATTATTTATTAAGAAATTAATTTTCAGCCGTGCACCGGAATTCAATTCATAGATATTGCGTGTTTTATATCCGGTATCACTTTTTAATGAATTTTCTGACAATGGTTTCATTGTTGAAAAAATATGTTCGGTTTCACTTTATTATTTATTCAGAAATTAATTTTCAGCAGTGCACCGGAGTTCATTTCATAGATATTACGTGTTTTGTATCCGGTATTACTTTTTAATGAATTTTCTAACTATGGTTTGATAGTTAAAACAATATATTCGGTTTCACTTTATTATTTATTAAGAAATTAATTTTCAGCCGTGCACCGGAATTCAATTCAGAGATATTGCGTGTTTTATATCCGGTGTCAATTTTAATGAATTTTCTAAAAATGTTTTGATTGTTGAAACAATATATTCGGTTTCACTTTATTATTTATTAAGAAATTAATTTTCAGCAGTGCACGAAAAATTCAAGTCATAGATATTGCGTATTTTATATCCGGTATCAATTTTTAATGAATTTTCTAACAATGGTTTGATTGTTGAAACAATATATTCGGTTTCACTTTATTGTTTATTAAGAAATTAATTTTCAGCAGTCCACCGGAATTCAATTCATAGATATTGCGTGTTTTATATACGGTATCACTTTTTAATGAATTTTCTAACAGTGGTTTGATTGTTGAAACAATATATTCGGTTTCACTTTAATATTTATTAAGAAATTAATTTTCAGCAGTGCACCGGAATTCAATTCATAGATATTGCGTGTTTTATATACGGTATCACTTTTTTATGAATTTTATAACAATGGTTTGATTGTTGAAACAATATATTCGGTTTCACTTTATTATTTATTAAGAAATTAATTTTCAGCCGTGCTCCGGAATTCAATTCATAGATATTGCTTGTTTAATATGCGGCATTGATTTTTAATGAATTTTCTAACAATGGTTTGATTGTTGAAACAATATATTCGGTTTCACTTTATTATTTATTAAGAAATTAATTTTCAGCAGTGCACCGGAATTCAAGTCATAGATATTGCCTGTTTTATATCCGGTATCAATTCTTAATGAATTTTCTAACAATGGTTTCATTGTTGAAACAATATATTCGGTTTCACTTTATTATTTTTTAAGAAATTAATTTTCAGCAGTGCACCGGAGTTCATTTCATAGATATTGCGATTTTTGTATCCGGTATTACTTTTTAATGAATTTTCTAACTATGGTTTGATTGTTGAAACAATATATTCGGTTTCACTTTATTATTTATTAAGAAATTAATTTTCAGCAGTGCACCGGAATTCAAGTCATAGATATTGCGTGTTTTATATCCGGTATCAATTTTTATTGAATTTTCTAACAATGGTTTCATTGTTGAAATAATATATTCGGTTTCACTTTATTATTTATTAAGAAATTAATTTTCAGCAGTGCACCGGAGTTCATTTCATAGATATTGCGTGTTTTCTATCCGGTATTACTTTTTAATGAATTTTCTAACAATGTTTTGATTGTTGAAACAATATATTCGGTTTCACTTTATTATTTATTAAGAAATTAATTTTCAGCAGTGCACCGGAATTCAAGTCATAGATATTGCGTGTTTTATATCCGGTATCAAATTTTAATGAATTTTCTAACAATGGTTTGATTGTTGAAACAATATATTCGGTTTCACTTTATTATTTATTAAGAAATTAATTTTCAGCAGTGCACCGGAATTCAATTCATAGATATTGCGTGTTTTATATCCGGTATCACTTTTTATTGAATTTTCTAACAATGGTTTGATTGTTGAAACAATATATTGGGTTTCACTTTATTATTTATTAAGAAATTTATTTTCAGCCGTTCACCGGAATTCAATTCATAGATATTGCGTGTTTTATATGCGGTGTCACTTTTTCATGAATTTTCTAACAATGTTTTGATTGTTGAAACAATATATTCGGTTTCACTTTATTATTTATTAAGAAATTAATTTTCAGCCGTTCACCGGAATTCAATTCATAGATATTGCGTATTTTATATGCGGTGTCACTTTTTCATGAATTTTCTAACAATGTTTTGATTGTTGAAACAGTATATTCGGTTTCACTTTATTATTTATTAAGAAATTAATTTTCAGCCGTGCACCGGAATTCAATTCATAGATATTGCGTGTTTTATATCCGGTATCACTTTTTAATGAATTTTCTGACAATGGTTTCATTGTTGAAAAAATATGTTCGGTTTCACTTTATTATTTATTCAGAAATTAATTTTCAGCAGTGCACCGGAGTTCATTTCATAGATATTACGTGTTTTGTATCCGGTATTACTTTTTAATGAATTTTCTAACTATGGTTTGATAGTTAAAACAATATATTCGGTTTCACTTTATTATTTATTAAGAAATTAATTTTCAGCCGTGCACCGGAATTCATTTCATAGATATTGCGTGTTTTATATCCGGTGTCAATTTTAATGAATTTTCTAAAAATGTTTTGATTGTTGAAACAATATATTCGGTTTCACTTTATTATTTATTAAGAAATTAATTTTCAGCAGTGCACGAAAAATTCAAGTCATAGATATTGCGTATTTTATATCCGGTATCAATTTTTAATGAATTTTCTAACAATGGTTTGATTGTTGAAACAATATATTCGGTTTCACTTTATTGTTTATTAAGAAATTAATTTTCAGCAGTCCACCGGAATTCAATTCATAGATATTGCGTGTTTTATATCCGGTATCACTTTTTATTGAAATTTCTAACAATGGTTTGATTGTTGAAACAATATATTCGGTTTCACTTTATTATTTATTAAGAAATTAATTTTCAGCAGTGCACCGGAATTCAAGTCATAGATATTGCGTGTTTTATATACGGTATCACTTTTTTATGAATTTTCTAACAACGTTTTGATTGTTGAAAATTTATATATTCGCTGTCACTTTATTATTTATTAAGAAATTAATTTTCAGCAGTGCACCGGAATTCAATTCATAGATATTGCGTGTTTTATATACGGTATCACTTTTTAATGAATTTTCTAACAGTGGTTTGATTGTTGAAACAATATATTCGGTTTCACTTTAATATTTATTAAGAAATTAATTTTCAGCAGTGCACCGGAATTCAATTCATAGATATTGCGTGTTTTATATCCGGTATCACTTTTTATTGAATTTTCTAACAATGGTTTGATTGTTGAAACAATATATTGGGTTTCACTTTATTATTTATTAAGAAATTTATTTTCAGCCGTTCACCGGAATTCAATTCATAGATATTGCGTGTTTTATATGCGGTGTCACTTTTTCATGAATTTTCTAACAATGTTTTGATTGTTGAAACAATATATTCGGTTTCACTTTATTATTTATTAAGAAATTAATTTTCAGCCGTTCACCGGAATTCAATTCATAGATATTGCGTATTTTATATGCGGTGTCACTTTTTCATGAATTTTCTAACAATGTTTTGATTGTTGAAACAGTATATTCGGTTTCACTTTATTATTTATTAAGAAATTAATTTTCAGCCGTGCACCGGAATTCAATTCATAGATATTGCGTGTTTTATATCCGGTATCACTTTTTAATGAATTTTCTGACAATGGTTTCATTGTTGAAAAAATATGTTCGGTTTCACTTTATTATTTATTCAGAAATTAATTTTCAGCAGTGCACCGGAGTTCATTTCATAGATATTACGTGTTTTGTATCCGGTATTACTTTTTAATGAATTTTCTAACTATGGTTTGATAGTTAAAACAATATATTCGGTTTCACTTTATTATTTATTAAGAAATTAATTTTCAGCCGTGCACCGGAATTCAATTCATAGATATTGCGTGTTTTATATCCGGTGTCAATTTTAATGAATTTTCTAAAAATGTTTTGATTGTTGAAACAATATATTCGGTTTCACTTTATTATTTATTAAGAAATTAATTTTCAGCAGTGCACGAAAAATTCAAGTCATAGATATTGCGTATTTTATATCCGGTATCAATTTTTAATGAATTTTCTAACAATGGTTTGATAGTTAAAACAATATATTCGGTTTCACTTTATTATTTATTAAGAAATTAATTTTCAGCCGTGCACCGGAATTCAATTCATAGATATTGCGTGTTTTATATCCGGTGTCAATTTTAATGAATTTTCTAAAAATGTTTTGATTGTTGAAACAATATATTCGGTTTCACTTTATTATTTATTAAGAAATTAATTTTCAGCAGTGCACGAAAAATTCAAGTCATAGATATTGCGTATTTTATATCCGGTATCAATTTTTAATGAATTTTCTAACAATGGTTTGATTGTTGAAACAATATATTCGGTTTCACTTTATTGTTTATTAAGAAATTAATTTTCAGCAGTCCACCGGAATTCAATTCATAGATATTGCGTGTTTTATATCCGGTATCACTTTTTATTGAAATTTCTAACAATGGTTTGATTGTTGAAACAATATATTCGGTTTCACTTTATTATTTATTAAGAAATTAATTTTCAGCAGTGCACCGGAATTCAAGTCATAGATATTGCGTGTTTTATATACGGTATCACTTTTTTATGAATTTTCTAACAACGTTTTGATTGTTGAAAATTTATATATTCGCTGTCACTTTATTATTTATTAAGAAATTAATTTTCAGCAGTGCACCGGAATTCAATTCATAGATATTGCGTGTTTTATATACGGTATCACTTTTTAATGAATTTTCTAACAGTGGTTTGATTGTTGAAACAATATATTCGGTTTCACTTTAATATTTATTAAGAAATTAATTTTCAGCAGTGCACCGGAATTCAATTCATAGATATTGCGTGTTTTATATCCGGTATCACTTTTTATTGAATTTTCTAACAATGGTTTGATTGTTGAAACAATATATTGGGTTTCACTTTATTATTTATTAAGAAATTTATTTTCAGCCGTTCACCGGAATTCAATTCATAGATATTGCGTGTTTTATATGCGGTGTCACATTTCATGAATTTTCTAACAATGTTTTGATTGTTGAAACAATATATTCGGTTTCACTTTATTATTTATTAAGAAATTAATTTTCAGCCGTTCACCGGAATTCAATTCATAGATATTGCGTATTTTATATGCGGTGTCACTTTTTCATGAATTTTCTAACAATGTTTTGATTGTTGAAACAGTATATTCGGTTTCACTTTATTATTTATTAAGAAATTAATTTTCAGCCGTGCACCGGAATTATATTCATAGATATTGCGTGTTTTATATCCGGTATCACTTTTTAATGAATTTTCTGACAATGGTTTCATTGTTGAAAAAATATGTTCGGTTTCACTTTATTATTTATTCAGAAATTAATTTTCAGCAGTGCACCGGAGTTCATTTCATAGATATTACGTGTTTTGTATCCGGTATTACTTTTTAATGAATTTTCTAACTATGGTTTGATAGTTAAAACAATATATTCGGTTTCACTTTATTATTTATTAAGAAATTAATTTTCAGCCGTGCACCGGAATTCAATTCATAGATATTGCGTGTTTTATATCCGGTGTCAATTTTAATGAATTTTCTAAAAATGTTTTGATTGTTGAAACAATATATTCGGTTTCACTTTATTATTTATTAAGAAATTAATTTTCAGCAGTGCACGAAAAATTCAAGTCATAGATATTGCGTATTTTATATCCGGTATCAATTTTTAATGAATTTTCTAACAATGGTTTGATTGTTGAAACAATATATTCGGTTTCACTTTATTGTTTATTAAGAAATTAATTTTCAGCAGTCCACCGGAATTCAATTCATAGATATTGCGTGTTTTATATCCGGTATCACTTTTTATTGAATTTTCTAACAATGGTTTGATTGTTGAAACAATATATTCGGTTTCACTTTATTATTTATTAAGAAATTAATTTTCAGCAGTGCACCGGAATTCAAGTCATAGATATTGCGTGTTTTATATACGGTATCACTTTTTTATGAATTTTCTAACAACGTTTTGATTGTTGAAAATTTATATATTCGCTGTCACTTTATTATTTATTAAGAAATTAATTTTCAGCAGTGCACCGGAATTCAATTCATAGATATTGCGTGTTTTATATACGGTATCACTTTTTAATGAATTTTCTAACAGTGGTTTGATTGTTGAAACAATATATTCGGTTTCACTTTAATATTTATTAAGAAATTAATTTTCAGCAGTGCACCGGAATTCAATTCATAGATATTGCGTGTTTTATATACGGTATCACTTTTTATTGAATTTTCTAACAATGGTTTGATTGTTGAAACAATATATTGGGTTTCACTTTATTATTTATTAAGAAATTAATTTTCTTCCGTGCACCGGAATTCTATTCATAGATATTGCGTGTTTTATATCCGGTGTCACTTTTTAATGAATTTTCTAACAATGTTTTGATTGTTGAAACAATATATTGGGTTTCACTTTATTATTTATTAAGAAAATAATTTTCAGCCGTTCACCGGAATTCAATTCATAGATATTGCGTGTTTTATATGCGGTGTCGCTTTTTCATGAATTTTCTAACAATGTTTTGATTGTTGAAACAATATATTCGGTTTCACTTTATTATTTATTAAGAAATTAATTTTCAGCAGTGCACGAAAAATTCAAGTCATAGATATTGCGTATTTTATATCCGGTATCAATTTTTAATGAATTTTCTAACAATGGTTTGATTGTTGAAACAATATATTCGGTTTCACTTTATTGTTTATTAAGAAATTAATTTTCAGCAGTCCACCGGAATTCAATTCATAGATATTGCGTGTTTTATATCCGGTATCACTTTTTATTGAAATTTCTAACAATGGTTTGATTGTTGAAACAATATATTCGGTTTCACTTTATTATTTATTAAGAAATTAATTTTCAGCAGTGCACCGGAATTCAAGTCATAGATATTGCGTGTTTTATATACGGTATCACTTTTTTATGAATTTTCTAACAACGTTTTGATTGTTGAAAATTTATATATTCGCTGTCACTTTATTATTTATTAAGAAATTAATTTTCAGCAGTGCACCGGAATTCAATTCATAGATATTGCGTGTTTTATATACGGTATCACTTTTTAATGAATTTTCTAACAGTGGTTTGATTGTTGAAACAATATATTCGGTTTCACTTTAATATTTACTAAGAAATTAATTTTCAGCAGTGCACCGGAATTCAATTCATAGATATTGCGTGTTTTATATCCGGTATCACTTTTTATTGAATTTTCTAACAATGGTTTGATTGTTGAAACAATATATTGGGTTTCACTTTATTATTTATTAAGAAATTTATTTTCAGCCGTTCACCGGAATTCAATTCATAGATATTGCGTGTTTTATATGCGGTGTCACTTTTTCATGAATTTTCTAACAATGTTTTGATTGTTGAAACAATATATTCGGTTTCACTTTATTATTTATTAAGAAATTAATTTTCAGCCGTTCACCGGAATTCAATTCATAGATATTGCGTATTTTATATGCGGTGTCACTTTTTCATGAATTTTCTAACAATGTTTTGATTGTTGAAACAGTATATTCGGTTTCACTTTATTATTTAATAAGAAATTAATTTTCAGCCGTGCACCGGAATTCAATTCATAGATATTGCGTGTTTTATATCCGGTATCACTTTTTAATGAATTTTCTGACAATGGTTTCATTGTTGAAAAAATATGTTCGGTTTCACTTTATTATTTATTCAGAAATTAATTTTCAGCAGTGCACCGGAGTTCATTTCATAGATATTACGTGTTTTGTATCCGGTATTACTTTTTAATGAATTTTCTAACTATGGTTTGATAGTTAAAACAATATATTCGGTTTCACTTTATTATTTATTAAGAAATTAATTTTCAGCCGTGCACCGGAATTCAATTCATAGATATTGCGTGTTTTATATCCGGTGTCAATTTTAATGAATTTTCTAAAAATGTTTTGATTGTTGAAACAATATATTCGGTTTCACTTTATTATTTATTAAGAAATTAATTTTCAGCAGTGCACGAAAAATTCAAGTCATAGATATTGCGTATTTTATATCCGGTATCAATTTTTAATGAATTTTCTAACAATGGTTTGATAGTTAAAACAATATATTCGGTTTCACTTTATTATTTATTAAGAAATTAATTTTCAGCCGTGCACCGGAATTCAATTCATAGATATTGCGTGTTTTATATCCGGTGTCAATTTTAATGAATTTTCTAAAAATGTTTTGATTGTTGAAACAATATATTCGGTTTCACTTTATTATTTATTAAGAAATTAATTTTCAGCAGTGCACGAAAAATTCAAGTCATAGATATTGCGTATTTTATATCCGGTATCAATTTTTAATGAATTTTCTAACAATGGTTTGATTGTTGAAACAATATATTCGGTTTCACTTTAATGTTTATTAAGAAATTAATTTTCAGCAGTCCACCGGAATTCAATTCATAGATATTGCGTGTTTTATATCCGGTATCACTTTTTATTGAAATTTCTAACAATGGTTTGATTGTTGAAACAATATATTCGGTTTCACTTTATTATTTATTAAGAAATTAATTTTCAGCAGTGCACCGGAATTCAAGTCATAGATATTGCGTGTTTTATATACGGTATCACTTTTTTATGAATTTTCTAACAACGTTTTGATTGTTGAAAATTTATATATTCGCTGTCACTTTATTATTTATTAAGAAATTAATTTTCAGCAGTGCACCGGAATTCAATTCATAGATATTGCGTGTTTTATATACGGTATCACTTTTTAATGAATTTTCTAACAGTGGTTTGATTGTTGAAACAATATATTCGGTTTCACTTTAATATTTATTAAGAAATTAATTTTCAGCAGTGCACCGGAATTCAATTCATAGATATTGCGTGTTTTATATCCGGTATCACTTTTTATTGAATTTTCTAACAATGGTTTGATTGTTGAAACAATATATTGGGTTTCACTTTATTATTTATTAAGAAATTTATTTTCAGCCGTTCACCGGAATTCAATTCATAGATATTGCGTGTTTTATATGCGGTGTCACATTTCATGAATTTTCTAACAATGTTTTGATTGTTGAAACAATATATTCGGTTTCACTTTATTATTTATTAAGAAATTAATTTTCAGCCGTTCACCGGAATTCAATTCATAGATATTGCGTATTTTATATGCGGTGTCACTTTTTCATGAATTTTCTAACAATGTTTTGATTGTTGAAACAGTATATTCGGTTTCACTTTATTATTTATTAAGAAATTAATTTTCAGCCGTGCACCGGAATTATATTCATAGATATTGCGTGTTTTATATCCGGTATCACTTTTTAATGAATTTTCTGACAATGGTTTCATTGTTGAAAAAATATGTTCGGTTTCACTTTATTATTTATTCAGAAATTAATTTTCAGCAGTGCACCGGAGTTCATTTCATAGATATTACGTGTTTTGTATCCGGTATTACTTTTTAATGAATTTTCTAACTATGGTTTGATAGTTAAAACAATATATTCGGTTTCACTTTATTATTTATTAAGAAATTAATTTTCAGCCGTGCACCGGAATTCAATTCATAGATATTGCGTGTTTTATATCCGGTGTCAATTTTAATGAATTTTCTAAAAATGTTTTGATTGTTGAAACAATATATTCGGTTTCACTTTATTATTTATTAAGAAATTAATTTTCAGCAGTGCACGAAAAATTCAAGTCATAGATATTGCGTATTTTATATCCGGTATCAATTTTTAATGAATTTTCTAACAATGGTTGGATTGTTGAAACAATATATTCGGTTTCACTTTATTGTTTATTAAGAAATTAATTTTCAGCAGTCCACCGGAATTCAATTCATAGATATTGCGTGTTTTATATCCGGTATCACTTTTTATTGAATTTTCTAACAATGGTTTGATTGTTGAAACAATATATTCGGTTTCACTTTATTATTTATTAAGAAATTAATTTTCAGCAGTGCACCGGAATTCAAGTCATAGATATTGCGTGTTTTATATACGGTATCACTTTTTTATGAATTTTCTAACAACGTTTTGATTGTTGAAAATTTATATATTCGCTGTCACTTTATTATTTATTAAGAAATTAATTTTCAGCAGTGCACCGGAATTCAATTCATAGATATTGCGTGTTTTATATACGGTATCACTTTTTAATGAATTTTCTAACAGTGGTTTGATTGTTAAAACAATATATTCGGTTTCACTTTAATATTTATTAAGAAATTAATTTTCAGCAGTGCACCGGAATTCAATTCATAGGTATTGCGTGTTTTATATACGGTATCACTTTTTATTGAATTTTCTAACAATGGTTTGATTGTTGAAACAATATATTCGGTTTCACTTTATTATTTATTAAGAAATTAATTTTCAGCAGTGCACCGGAATTCAATTCATAGATATTGCGTGTTTTATATACGGTATCACTTTTTTATGAATTTTATAACAATGGTTTGATTGTTGAAACAATATATTCGGTTTCACTTTATTATTTATTAAGAAATTAATTTTCAGCCGTGCTCCGGAATTCAATTCATAGATATTGCTTGTTTAATATGCGGCATTGATTTTTAATGAATTTTCTAACAATGGTTTGATTGTTGAAACAATATATTCGGTTTAACTCTATTATTTATTAAGAAATTAATTTTCAGCCGTGCACCGGAATTCAATTCATAGATATTGCGTGTTTTATATCCGGTGTCACTTTTTAATGAATTTTCTAACAATGTTTTGATTGTTGTAACAATATATTCGGTTTCACTTTATTATTTATTAAGAAATTAATTTTCAGCAGTGCACCGGAATTCAAGTCATAGATATTGCCTGTTTTATATCCGGTATCAATTCTTAATGAATTTTCTAACAATGGTTTCATTGTTGAAACAATATATTCGGTTTCACTTTATTATTTTTTAAGAAATTAATTTTCAGCAGTGCACCGGAGTTCATTTCATAGATATTGCGTGTTTTGTATCCGGTATTACTTTTTAATGAATTTTCTAACTATGGTTTGATTGTTGAAACAATATATTCGGTTTCACTTTATTATTTATTAAGAAATTAATTTTCAGCAGTGCACCGGAATTCAAGTCATAGATATTGCGTGTTTTATATCCGGTATCAATTTTTATTGAATTTTCTAACAATGGTTTCATTGTTGAAATAATATATTCGGTTTCACTTTATTATTTATTAAGAAATTAATTTTCAGCAGTGCACCGGAGTTCATTTCATAGATATTGCGTGTTTTCTATCCGGTATTACTTTTTAATGAATTTTCTAACAATGTTTTGATTGTTGAAACAATATATTCGGTTTCACTTTATTATTTATTAAGAAATTAATTTTCAGCAGTGCACCGGAATTCAAGTCATAGATATTGCGTGTTTTATATCCGGTATCAAATTTTAATGAATTTTCTAACAATGGTTTGATTGTTGAAACAATATATTCGGTTTCACTTTATTATTTATTAAGAAATTAATTTTCAGCAGTGCACCGGAATTCAATTCATAGATATTGCGTGTTTTATATCCGGTATCACTTTTTATTGAATTTTCTAACAATGGTTTGATTGTTGAAACAATATATTGGGTTTCACTTTATTATTTATTAAGAAATTTATTTTCAGCCGTTCACCGGAATTCAATTCATAGATATTGCGTGTTTTATATGCGGTGTCACTTTTTCATGAATTTTCTAACAATGTTTTGATTGTTGAAACAATATATTCGGTTTCACTTTATTATTTATTAAGAAATTAATTTTCAGCCGTTCACCGGAATTCAATTCATAGATATTGCGTATTTTATATGCGGTGTCACTTTTTCATGAATTTTCTAACAATGTTTTGATTGTTGAAACAGTATATTCGGTTTCACTTTATTATTTATTAAGAAATTAATTTTCAGCCGTGCACCGGAATTCAATTCATAGATATTGCGTGTTTTATATCCGGTATCACTTTTTAATGAATTTTCTGACAATGGTTTCATTGTTGAAAAAATATGTTCGGTTTCACTTTATTATTTATTCAGAAATTAATTTTCAGCAGTGCACCGGAGTTCATTTCATAGATATTACGTGTTTTGTATCCGGTATTACTTTTTAATGAATTTTCTAACTATGGTTTGATAGTTAAAACAATATATTCGGTTTCACTTTATTATTTATTAAGAAATTAATTTTCAGCCGTGCACCGGAATTCAATTCATAGATATTGCGTGTTTTATATCCGGTGTCAATTTTAATGAATTTTCTAAAAATGTTTTGATTGTTGAAACAATATATTCGGTTTCACTTTATTATTTATTAAGAAATTAATTTTCAGCAGTGCACGAAAAATTCAAGTCATAGATATTGCGTATTTTATATCCGGTATCAATTTTTAATGAATTTTCTAACAATGGTTTGATTGTTGAAACAATATATTCGGTTTCACTTTATTGTTTATTAAGAAATTAATTTTCAGCAGTCCACCGGAATTCAATTCATAGATATTGCGTGTTTTATATCCGGTATCACTTTTTATTGAAATTTCTAACAATGGTTTGATTGTTGAAACAATATATTCGGTTTCACTTTATTATTTATTAAGAAATTAATTTTCAGCAGTGCACCGGAATTCAAGTCATAGATATTGCGTGTTTTATATAGGGTATCACTTTTTTATGAATTTTCTAACAACGTTTTGATTGTTGAAAATTTATATATTCGCTGTCACTTTATTATTTATTAAGAAATTAATTTTCAGCAGTGCACCGGAATTCAATTCATAGATATTGCGTGTTTTATATACGGTATCACTTTTTAATGAATTTTCTAACAGTGGTTTGATTGTTGAAACAATATATTCGGTTTCACTTTATTGTTTATTAAGAAATTAATTTTCAGCAGTGCACGAAAAATTCAAGTCATAGATATTGCGTATTTTATATCCGGTATCAATTTTTAATGAATTTTCTAACAATGGTTTGATTGTTGAAACAATATATTCGGTTTCACTTTATTGTTTATAAAGAAATTAATTTTCAGCAGTCCACCGGAATTCAATTCATAGATATTGCGTGTTTTATATCCGGTATCACTTTTTATTGAAATTTCTAACAATGGTTTGATTGTTGAAACAATATATTCGGTTTCACTTTATTATTTATTAAGAAATTAATTTTCAGCAGTGCACCGGAATTCAAGTCATAGATATTGCGTGTTTTATATACGGTATCACTTTTTTATGAATTTTCTAACAACGTTTTGATTGTTGAAAATTTATATATTCGCTGTCACTTTATTATTTATTAAGAAATTAATTTTCAGCAGTGCACCGGAATTCAATTCATAGATATTGCGTGTTTTATATACGGTATCACTTTTTAATGAATTTTCTAACAGTGGTTTGATTGTTGAAACAATATATTCGGTTTCACTTTAATATTTATTAAGAAATTAATTTTCAGCAGTGCACCGGAATTCAATTCATAGATATTGCGTGTTTTATATCCGGTATCACTTTTTATTGAATTTTCTAACAATGGTTTGATTGTTGAAACAATATATTGGGTTTCACTTTATTATTTATTAAGAAATTTATTTTCAGCCGTTCACCGGAATTCAATTCATAGATATTGCGTATTTTATATGCGGTGTCACTTTTTCATGAATTTTCTAACAATGTTTTGATTGTTGAAACAGTATATTCGGTTTCACTTTATTATTTATTAAGAAATTAATTTTCAGCCGTGCACCGGAATTATATTCATAGATATTGCGTGTTTTATATCCGGTGTCACTTTTTAATGAATTTTCTGACAATGGTTTCATTGTTGAAAAAATATGTTCGGTTTCACTTTATTATTTATTCAGAAATTAATTTTCAGCAGTGCACCGGAGTTCATTTCATAGATATTACGTGTTTTGTATCCGGTATTACTTTTTAATGAATTTTCTAACTATGGTTTGATAGTTAAAACAATATATTCGGTTTCACTTTATTATTTATTAAGAAATTAATTTTCAGCCGTGCACCGGAATTCAATTCATAGATATTGCGTGTTTTATATCCGGTGTCAATTTTAATGAATTTTCTAAAAATGTTTTGATTGTTGAAACAATATATTCGGTTTCACTTTATTATTTATTAAGAAATTAATTTTCAGCAGTGCACGAAAAATTCAAGTCATAGATATTGCGTATTTTATATCCGGTATCAATTTTTAATGAATTTTCTAACAATGGTTGGATTGTTGAAACAATATATTCGGTTTCACTTTATTGTTTATTAAGAAATTAATTTTCAGCAGTCCACCGGAATTCAATTCATAGATATTGCGTGTTTTATATCCGGTATCACTTTTTATTGAATTTTCTAACAATGGTTTGATTGTTGAAACAATATATTCGGTTTCACTTTATTATTTATTAAGAAATTAATTTTCAGCAGTGCACCGGAATTCAAGTCATAGATATTGCGTGTTTTATATACGGTATCACTTTTTTATGAATTTTCTAACAACGTTTTGATTGTTGAAAATTTATATATTCGCTGTCACTTTATTATTTATTAAGAAATTAATTTTCAGCAGTGCACCGGAATTCAATTCATAGATATTGCGTGTTTTATATACGGTATCACTTTTTAATGAATTTTCTAACAGTGGTTTGATTGTTGAAACAATATATTCGGTTTCACTTTAATATTTATTAAGAAATTAATTTTCAGCCGTGCACCGGAATTCAATTCATAGATATTGCGTGTTTTATATCCGGTGTCACTTTTTAATGAATTTTCTAACAATGTTTTGATTGTTGTAACAATATATTCGGTTTCACTTTATTATTTATTAAGAAATTAATTTTCAGCAGTGCACCGGAATTCAAGTCATAGATATTGCCTGTTTTATATCCGGTATCAATTCTTAATGAATTTTCTAACAATGGTTTCATTGTTGAAACAATATATTCGGTTTCACTTTATTATTTTTTAAGAAATTAATTTTCAGCAGTGCACCGGAGTTCATTTCATAGATATTGCGTGTTTTGTATCCGGTATTACTTTTTAATGAATTTTCTAACTATGGTTTGATTGTTGAAACAATATATTCGGTTTCACTTTATTATTTATTAAGAAATTAATTTTCAGCCGTGCACCGGAATTCAATTCATAGATATTGCGTGTTTTATATCCGGTGTCACTTTTTAATGAATTTTCTAACAATGTTTTGATTGTTGTAACAATATATTCGGTTTCACTTTATTATTTATTAAGAAATTAATTTTCAGCAGTGCACCGGAATTCAAGTCATAGATATTGCGTGTTTTATATCCGGTATCAATTTTTATTGAATTTTCTAACAATGGTTTCATTGTTGAAATAATATATTCGGTTTCACTTTATTATTTATTAAGAAATTAATTTTCAGCAGTGCACCGGAGTTCATTTCATAGATATTGCGTGTTTTCTATCCGGTATTACTTTTTAATGAATTTTCTAACAATGTTTTGATTGTTGAAACAATATATTCGGTTTCACTTTATTATTTATTAAGAAATTAATTTTCAGCAGTGCACCGGAATTCAAGTCATAGATATTGCGTGTTTTATATCCGGTATCAAATTTTAATGAATTTTCTAACAATGGTTTGATTGTTGAAACAATATATTCGGTTTCACTTTATTATTTATTAAGAAATTATTTTCAGCAGTGCACCGGAATTCAATTCATAGATATTGCGTGTTTTATATCCGGTATCACTTTTTATTGAATTTTCTAACAATGGTTTGATTGTTGAAACAATATATTGGGTTTCACTTTATTATTTATTAAGAAATTTATTTTCAGCCGTTCACCGGAATTCAATTCATAGATATTGCGTGTTTTATATGCGGTGTCACTTTTTCATGAATTTTCTAACAATGTTTTGATTGTTGAAACAATATATTCGGTTTCACTTTATTATTTATTAAGAAATTAATTTTCAGCCGTTCACCGGAATTCAATTCATAGATATTGCGTATTTTATATGCGGTGTCACTTTTTCATGAATTTTCTAACAATGTTTTGATTGTTGAAACAGTATATTCGGTTTCACTTTATTATTTATTAAGAAATTAATTTTCAGCCGTGCACCGGAATTCAATTCATAGATATTGCGTGTTTTATATCCGGTATCACTTTTTAATGAATTTTCTGACAATGGTTTCATTGTTGAAAAAATATGTTCGGTTTCACTTTATTATTTATTCAGAAATTAATTTTCAGCAGTGCACCGGAGTTCATTTCATAGATATTACGTGTTTTGTATCCGGTATTACTTTTTAATGAATTTTCTAACTATGGTTTGATAGTTAAAACAATATATTCGGTTTCACTTTATTATTTATTAAGAAATTAATTTTCAGCCGTGCACCGGAATTCAATTCATAGATATTGCGTGTTTTATATCCGGTGTCAATTTTAATGAATTTTCTAAAAATGTTTTGATTGTTGAAACAATATATTCGGTTTCACTTTATTATTTATTAAGAAATTAATTTTCAGCAGTGCACGAAAAATTCAAGTCATAGATATTGCGTATTTTATATCCGGTATCAATTTTTAATGAATTTTCTAACAATGGTTTGATTGTTGAAACAATATATTCGGTTTCACTTTATTGTTTATTAAGAAATTAATTTTCAGCAGTCCACCGGAATTCAATTCATAGATATTGCGTGTTTTATATCCGGTATCACTTTTTATTGAAATTTCTAACAATGGTTTGATTGTTGAAACAATATATTCGGTTTCACTTTATTATTTATTAAGAAATTAATTTTCAGCAGTGCACCGGAATTCAAGTCATAGATATTGCGTGTTTTATATAGGGTATCACTTTTTTATGAATTTTCTAACAACGTTTTGATTGTTGAAAATTTATATATTCGCTGTCACTTTATTATTTATTAAGAAATTAATTTTCAGCAGTGCACCGGAATTCAATTCATAGATATTGCGTGTTTTATATACGGTATCACTTTTTAATGAATTTTCTAACAGTGGTTTGATTGTTGAAACAATATATTCGGTTTCACTTTAATATTTATTAAGAAATTAATTTTCAGCAGTGCACCGGAATTCAATTCATAGATATTGCGTGTTTTATATCCGGTATCACTTTTTATTGAATTTTCTAACAATGGTTTGATTGTTGAAACAATATATTGGGTTTCACTTTATTATTTATTAAGAAATTTAATTTCAGCCGTTCACCGGAATTCAATTCATAGATATTGCGTGTTTTATATGCGGTGTCACTTTTTCATGAATTTTCTAACAATGTTTTGATTGTTGAAACAATATATTCGGTTTCACTTTATTATTTATTAAGAAATTAATTTTCAGCCGTTCACCGGAATTCAATTCATAGATATTGCGTATTTTATATGCGGTGTCACTTTTTCATGAATTTTCTAACAATGTTTTGATTGTTGAAACAGTATATTCGGTTTCACTTTATTATTTATTAAGAAATTAATTTTCAGCCGTGCACCGGAATTCAATTCATAGATATTGCGTGTTTTATATCCGGTATCACTTTTTAATGAATTTTCTGACAATGGTTTCATTGTTGAAAAAATATGTTCGGTTTCACTTTATTATTTATTCAGAAATTAATTTTCAGCAGTGCACCGGAGTTCATTTCATAGATATTACGTGTTTTGTATCCGGTATTACTTTTTAATGAATTTTCTAACTATGGTTTGATAGTTAAAACAATATATTCGGTTTCACTTTATTATTTATTAAGAAATTAATTTTCAGCCGTGCACCGGAATTCAATTCATAGATATTGCGTGTTTTATATCCGGTGTCAATTTTAATGAATTTTCTAAAAATGTTTTGATTGTTGAAACAATATATTCGGTTTCACTTTATTATTTATTAAGAAATTAATTTTCAGCAGTGCACGAAAAATTCAAGTCATAGATATTGCGTATTTTATATCCGGTATCAATTTTTAATGAATTTTCTAACAATGGTTTGATAGTTAAAACAATATATTCGGTTTCACTTTATTATTTATTAAGAAATTAATTTTCAGCCGTGCACCGGAATTCAATTCATAGATATTGCGTGTTTTATATCCGGTGTCAATTTTAATGAATTTTCTAACAATGGTTTGATTGTTGAAACAATATATTCGGTTTCACTTTATTATTTATTAAGAAATTTATTTTCAGCCGTTCACCGGAATTCAATTCATAGATATTGCGTGTTTTATATGCGGTGTCACTTTTTCATGAATTTTCTAACAATGTTTTGATTGTTGAAACAGTATATTCGGTTTCACTTTATTATTTATTAAGAAATTAATTTTCAGCCGTGCACCGGAATTATATTCATAGATATTGCGTGTTTTATATCCGGTATCACTTTTTAATGAATTTTCTGACAATGGTTTCATTGTTGAAAAAATATATTCGGTTTCACTTTATTATTTATTAAGAAATTAATTTTCAGCCGTGCACCGGAATTCAATTCATAGATATTGCGTGTTTTATATCCGGTGTCAATTTTAATGAATTTTCTAAAAATGTTTTGATTGTTGAAACAATATATTCGGTTTCACTTTATTATTTATTAAGAAATTAATTTTCAGCAGTGCACGAAAAATTCAAGTCATAGATATTGCGTATTTTATATCCGGTATCAATTTTTAATGAATTTTCTAACAATGGTTGGATTGTTGAAACAATATATTCGGTTTCACTTTATTGTTTATTAAGAAATTAATTTTCAGCAGTCCACCGGAATTCAATTCATAGATATTGCGTGTTTTATATCCGGTATCACTTTTTATTGAATTTTCTAACAATGGTTTGATTGTTGAAACAATATATTCGGTTTCACTTTATTATTTATTAAGAAATTAATTTTCAGCAGTGCACCGGAATTCAAGTCATAGATATTGCGTGTTTTATATACGGTATCACTTTTTTATGAATTTTCTAACAACGTTTTGATTGTTGAAAATTTATATATTCGCTGTTACTTTATTATTTATTAAGAAATTAATTTTCAGCAGTGCACCGGAATTCAATTCATAGATATTGCGTGTTTTATATACGGTATCACTTTTTAATGAATTTTCTAACAGTGGTTTGATTGTTGAAACAATATATTCGGTTTCACTTTAATATTTATTAAGAAATTAATTTTCAGCAGTGCACCGGAATTCAATTCATAGATATTGCGTGTTTTATATACGGTATCACTTTTTATTGAATTTTCTAACAATGGTTTGATTGTTGAAACAATATATTCGGTTTCACTTTATTATTTATTAAGAAATTAATTTTCAGCAGTGCACCGGAATTCAATTCATAGATATTGCGTGTTTTATATACGGTATCACTTTTTTATGAATTTTATAACAATGGTTTGATTGTTGAAACAATATATTCGGTTTCACTTTATTATTTATTAAGAAATTAATTTTCAGCCGTGCTCCGGAATTCAATTCTTAGATATTGCTTGTTTAATATGCGGCATTGATTTTTAATGAATTTTCTAACAATGGTTTGATTGTTGAAACAATATATTCGGTTTAACTCTATTATTTATTAAGAAATTAATTTTCAGCCGTGCACCGGAATTCAATTCATAAATATTGCGTGTTTTATATCCGGTGTCACTTTTTAATGAATTTTCTAACAATGTTTTGATTGTTGTAACAATATATTCGGTTTCACTTTATTATTTATTAAGAAATTAATTTTCAGCAGTGCACCGGAATTCAAGTCATAGATATTGCCTGTTTTATATCCGGTATCAATTCTTAATGAATTTTCTAACAATGGTTTCATTGTTGAAACAATATATTCGGTTTCACTTTATTATTTATTAAGAAATTAATTTTCAGCAGTGCACCGGAATTCAAGTCATAGATATTGCGTGTTTTATATCCGGTATCAATTTTTATTGAATTTTCTAACAATGGTTTCATTGTTGAAATAATATATTCGGTTTCACTTTATTATTTATTAAGAAATTAATTTTCAGCAGTGCACCGGAGTTCATTTCATAGATATTGCGTGTTTTCTATCCGGTATTACTTTTTAATGAATTTTCTAACAATGTTTTGATTGTTGAAACAATATATTCGGTTTCACTTTATTATTTATTAAGAAATTAATTTTCAGCAGTGCACCGGAATTCAAGTCATAGATATTGCGTGTTTTATATCCGGTATCAAATTTTAATGAATTTTCTAACAATGGTTTGATTGTTGAAACAATATATTCGGTTTCACTTTATTATTTATTAAGAAATTAATTTTCAGCAGTGCACCGGAATTCAATTCATAGATATTGCGTGTTTTATATCCGGTATCACTTTTTATTGAATTTTCTAACAATGGTTTGATTGTTGAAACAATATATTGGGTTTCACTTTATTATTTATTAAGAAATTTATTTTCAGCCGTTCACCGGAATTCAATTCATAGATATTGCGTGTTTTATATGCGGTGTCACTTTTTCATGAATTTTCTAACAATGTTTTGATTGTTGAAACAATATATTCGGTTTCACTTTATTATTTATTAAGAAATTAATTTTCAGCCGTTCACCGGAATTCAATTCATACATATTGCGTATTTTATATGCGGTGTCACTTTTTCATGAATTTTCTAACAATGTTTTGATTGTTGAAACAGTATATTCGGTTTCACTTTATTATTTATTAAGAAATTAATTTTCAGCCGTGCACCGGAATTCAATTCATAGATATTGCGTGTTTTATATCCGGTATCACTTTTTAATGAATTTTCTGACAATGGTTTCATTGTTGAAAAAATATGTTCGGTTTCACTTTATTATTTATTCAGAAATTAATTTTCAGCAGTGCACCGGAGTTCATTTCATAGATATTACGTGTTTTGTATCCGGTATTACTTTTTAATGAATTTTCTAACTATGGTTTGATAGTTAAAACAATATATTCGGTTTCACTTTATTATTTATTAAGAAATTAATTTTCAGCCGTGCACCGGAATTCAATTCATAGATATTGCGTGTTTTATATCCGGTGTCAATTTTAATGAATTTTCTAAAAATGTTTTGATTGTTGAAACAATATATTCGGTTTCACTTTATTATTTATTAAGAAATTAATTTTCAGCAGTGCACGAAAAATTCAAGTCATAGATATTGCGTATTTTATATCCGGTATCAATTTTTAATGAATTTTCTAACAATGGTTTGATTGTTGAAACAATATATTCGGTTTCACTTTATTGTTTATTAAGAAATTAATTTTCAGCAGTCCACCGGAATTCAATTCATAGATATTGCGTGTTTTATATCCGGTATCACTTTTTATTGAAATTTCTAACAATGGTTTGATTGTTGAAACAATATATTCGGTTTCACTTTATTATTTATTAAGAAATTAATTTTCAGCAGTGCACCGGAATTCAAGTCATAGATATTGCGTGTTTTATATACGGTATCACTTTTTTATGAATTTTCTAACAACGTTTTGATTGTTGAAAATTTATATATTCGCTGTCACTTTATTATTTATTAAGAAATTAATTTTCAGCAGTGCACCGGAATTCAATTCATAGATATTGCGTGTTTTATATACGGTATCACTTTTTAATGAATTTTCTAACAGTGGTTTGATTGTTGAAACAATATATTCGGTTTCACTTTAATATTTATTAAGAAATTAATTTTCAGCAGTGCACCGGAATTCAATTCATAGATATTGCGTGTTTTATATCCGGTATCACTTTTTATTGAATTTTCTAACAATGGTTTGATTGTTGAAACAATATATTGGGTTTCACTTTATTATTTATTAAGAAATTTATTTTCAGCCGTTCACCGGAATTCAATTCATAGATATTGCGTGTTTTATATGCGGTGTCACTTTTTCATGAATTTTCTAACAATGTTTTGATTGTTGAAACAATATATTCGGTTTCACTTTATTATTTATTAAGAAATTAATTTTCAGCCGTTCACCGGAATTCAATTCATAGATATTGCGTATTTTATATGCGGTGTCACTTTTTCATGAATTTTCTAACAATGTTTTGATTGTTGAAACAGTATATTCGGTTTCACTTTATTATTTATTAAGAAATTAATTTTCAGCCGTGCACCGGAATTCAATTCATAGATATTGCGTGTTTTATATCCGGTATCACTTTTTAATGAATTTTCTGACAATGGTTTCATTGTTGAAAAAATATGTTCGGTTTCACTTTATTATTTATTCAGAAATTAATTTTCAGCAGTGCACCGGAGTTCATTTCATAGATATTACGTGTTTTGTATCCGGTATTACTTTTTAATGAATTTTCTAACTATGGTTTGATAGTTAAAACAATATATTCGGTTTCACTTTATTATTTATTAAGAAATTAATTTTCAGCCGTGCACCGGAATTCAATTCATAGATATTGCGTGTTTTATATCCGGTGTCAATTTTAATGAATTTTCTAAAAATGTTTTGATTGTTGAAACAATATATTCGGTTTCACTTTATTATTTATTAAGAAATTAATTTTCAGCAGTGCACGAAAAATTCAAGTCATAGATATTGCGTATTTTATATCCGGTATCAATTTTTAATGAATTTTCTAACAATGGTTTGATAGTTAAAACAATATATTCGGTTTCACTTTATTATTTATTAAGAAATTAATTTTCAGCCGTTCACCGGAATTCAATTCATAGATATTGCGTGTTTTATATCCGGTGTCAATTTTAATGAATTTTCTAACAATGGTTTGATTGTTGAAACAATATATTCGGTTTCACTTTAATATTTATTAAGAAATTAATTTTCAGCAGTGCACCGGAATTCAATTCATAGATATTGCGTGTTTTATATACGGTATCACTTTTTATTGAATTTTCTAACAATGGTTTGATTGTTGAAACAATATATTCGGTTTCACTTTATTATTTATTAAGAAATTAATTTTCAGCAGTGCACCGGAATTCAATTCATAGATATTGCGTGTTTTATATACGGTATCACTTTTTTATGAATTTTATAACAATGGTTTGATTGTTGAAACAATATATTCGGTTTCACTTTATTATTTATTAAGAAATTAATTTTCAGCCGTGCTCCGGAATTCAATTCATAGATATTGCTTGTTTAATATGCGGCATTGATTTTTAATGAATTTTCTAACAATGGTTTGATTGTTGAAACAATATATTCGGTTTAACTCTATTATTTATTAAGAAATTAATTTTCAGCCGTGCACCGGAATTCAATTCATAGATATTGCGTGTTTTATATCCGGTGTCACTTTTTAATGAATTTTCTAACAATGTTTTGATTGTTGAAACAATATATTCGGTTTCACTTTATTATTTATTAAGAAATTAATTTTCAGCAGTGCACCGGAATTCAAGTCTTAGATATTGCCTGTTTTATATCCGGTATCAATTCTTAATGAATTTTCTAACAATGGTTTCATTGTTGAAACAATATATTCGGTTTCACTTTATTATTTTTTAAGAAATTAATTTTCAGCAGTGCACCGGAGTTCATTTCATAGATATTGCGTGTTTTGTATCCGGTATTACTTTTTAATGAATTTTCTAACTATGGTTTGATTGTTGAAACAATATATTCGGTTTCACTTTATTATTTATTAAGAAATTAATTTTCAGCAGTGCACCGGAATTCAAGTCATAGATATTGCGTGTTTTATATCCGGTATCAATTTTTATTGAATTTTCTAACAATGGTTTCATTGTTGAAATAATATATTCGGTTTCACTTTATTATTTATTAAGAAATTAATTTTCAGCAGTGCACCGGAGTTCATTTCATAGATATTGCGTGTTTTCTATCCGGTATTACTTTTTAATGAATTTTCTAACAATGTTTTGATTGTTGAAACAATATATTCGGTTTCACTTTATTATTTATTAAGAAATTAATTTTCAGCAGTGCACCGGAATTCAAGTCATAGATATTGCGTGTTTTATATCCGGTATCACTTTTTATTGAATTTTCTAACAATGGTTTGATTGTTGAAACAATATATTGGGTTTCACTTTATTATTTATTAAGAAATTTATTTTCAGCCGTTCACCGGAATTCAATTCATAGATATTGCGTGTTTTATATGCGGTGTCACTTTTTCATGAATTTTCTAACAATGTTTTGATTGTTGAAACAATATATTCGGTTTCACTTTATTATTTATTAAGAAATTAATTTTCAGCCGTTCACCGGAATTCAATTCATAGATATTGCGTATTTTATATGCGGTGTCACTTTTTCATGAATTTTCTAACAATGTTTTGATTGTTGAAACAGTATATTCGGTTTCACTTTATTATTTATTAAGAAATTAATTTTCAGCCGTGCACCGGAATTCAATTCATAGATATTGCGTGTTTTATATCCGGTATCACTTTTTAATGAATTTTCTGACAATGGTTTCATTGTTGAAAAAATATGTTCGGTTTCACTTTATTATTTATTCAGAAATTAATTTTCAGCAGTGCACCGGAGTTCATTTCATAGATATTACGTGTTTTGTATCCGGTATTACTTTTTAATGAATTTTCTAACTATGGTTTGATAGTTAAAACAATATATTCGGTTTCACTTTATTATTTATTAAGAAATTAATTTTCAGCCGTGCACCGGAATTCAATTCATAGATATTGCGTGTTTTATATCCGGTGTCAATTTTAATGAATTTTCTAAAAATGTTTTGATTGTTGAAACAATATATTCGGTTTCACTTTATTATTTATTAAGAAATTAATTTTCAGCAGTGCACGAAAAATTCAAGTCATAGATATTGCGTATTTTATATCCGGTATCAATTTTTAATGAATTTTCTAACAATGGTTTGATTGTTGAAACAATATATTCGGTTTCACTTTATTGTTTATTAAGAAATTAATTTTCAGCAGTCCACCGGAATTCAATTCATAGATATTGCGTGTTTTATATCCGGTATCACTTTTTATTGAAATTTCTAACAATGGTTTGATTGTTGAAACAATATATTCGGTTTCACTTTATTATTTATTAAGAAATTAATTTTCAGCAGTGCACCGGAATTCAAGTCATAGATATTGCGTGTTTTATATACGGTATCACTTTTTTATGAATTTTCTAACAACGTTTTGATTGTTGAAAATTTATATATTCGCTGTCACTTTATTATTTATTAAGAAATTAATTTTCAGCAGTGCACCGGAATTCAATTCATAGATATTGCGTGTTTTATATACGGTATCACTTTTTAATGAATTTTCTAACAGTGGTTTGATTGTTGAAAATATATATTCGGTTTCACTTTAATATTTATTAAGAAATTAATTTTCAGCAGTGCACCGGAATTCAATTCATAGATATTGCGTGTTTTATATCCGGTATCACTTTTTATTGAATTTTCTAACAATGGTTTGATTGTTGAAACAATATATTGGGTTTCACTTTATTATTTATTAAGAAATTTATTTTCAGCCGTTCACCGGAATTCAATTCATAGATATTGCGTGTTTTATATGCGGTGAAACTTTTTCATGAATTTTCTAACAATGTTTTGATTGTTGAAACAATATATTCGGTTTCACTTTATTATTTATTAAGAAATTAATTTTCAGCCGTTCACCGGAATTCAATTCATAGATATTGCGTATTTTATATGCGGTGTCACTTTTTCATGAATTTTCTAACAATGTTTTGATTGTTGAAACAGTATATTCGGTTTCACTTTATTATTTATTAAGAAATTAATTTTCAGCCGTGCACCGGAATTCAATTCATAGATATTGCGTGTTTTATATCCGGTATCACTTTTTAATGAATTTTCTGACAATGGTTTCATTGTTGAAAAAATATGTTCGGTTTCACTTTATTATTTATTCAGAAATTAATTTTCAGCAGTGCACCGGAGTTCATTTCATAGATATTACGTGTTTTGTATCCGGTATTACTTTTTAATGAATTTTCTAACTATGGTTTGATAGTTAAAACAATATATTCGGTTTCACTTTATTATTTATTAAGAAATTAATTTTCAGCCGTGCATAGGGAATTCAATTCATAGATATTGCGTGTTTTATATCCGGTGTCAATTTTAATGAATTTTCTAAAAATGTTTTGATTGTTGAAACAATATATTCGGTTTCACTTTATTATTTATTAAGAAATTAATTTTCAGCAGTGCACGAAAAATTCAAGTCATAGATATTGCGTATTTTATATCCGGTATCAATTTTTAATGAATTTTCTAACAATGGTTTGATTGTTGAAACAATATATTCGGTTTCACTTTATTGTTTATTAAGAAATTAATTTTCAGCAGTCCACCGGAATTCAATTCATAGATATTGCGTGTTTTATATCCGGTATCACTTTTTATTGAATTTTCTAACAATGGTTTGATTGTTGAAACAATATATTCGGTTTCACTTTATTATTTATTAAGAAATTAATTTTCAGCAGTGCACCGGAATTCAAGTCATAGATATTGCGTGTTTTATATACGGTATCACTTTTTTATGAATTTTCTAACAACGTTTTGATTGTTGAAAATTTATATATTCGCTGTCACTTTATTATTTATTAAGAAATTAATTTTCAGCAGTGCACCGGAATTCAATTCATAGATATTGCGTGTTTTATATACGGTATCACTTTTTAATGAATTTTCTAACAGTGGTTTGATTGTTGAAACAATACATTCGGTTTCACTTTAATATTTATTAAGAAATTAATTTTCAGCAGTGCACCGGAATTCAATTCATAGATATTGCGTGTTTTATATACGGTATCACTTTTTATTGAATTTTCTAACAATGGTTTGATTGTTGAAACAATATATTCGGTTTCACTTTATTATTTATTAAGAAATTAATTTTCAGCAGTGCACCGGAATTCAATTCATAGATATTGCGTGTTTTATATACGGTATCACTTTTTAATGAATTTTCTAACAATGGTTTGATTGTTGAAACAATATATTCGGTTTCACTTTAATATTTATTAAGAAATTAATTTTCAGCAATGCACCGGAATTCAATTCATAGATATTGCGTGTTTTATATACGGTATCACTTTTTATTGAATTTTCTAACAATGGTTTGATTGTTGAAACAATATATTCGGTTTCACTTTATTATTTATTAAGAAATTAATTTTCAGCAGTGCACCGGAATTCAATTCATAGATATTGCGTGTTTTATATACGGTATCACTTTTTCATGAATTTTATAACAATGGTTTGATTGTTGAAACAATATATTCGGTTTCACTTTATTATTTATTAAGAAATTAATTTTCAGCCGTGCTCCGGAATTCAATTCATAGATATTGCTTGTTTAATATGCGGCATTGATTTTTAATGAATTTTCTAACAATGGTTTGATTGTTGAAACAATATATTCGGTTTAACTCTATTATTTATTAAGAAATTAATTTTCAACCGTGCACCGGAATTCAATTCATAGATATTGCGTATTTTATATCCGGTATCAATTTTTAATGAATTTTCTAACAATGGTTTGATAGTTAAAACAATATATTCGGTTTCACTTTATTATTTATTAAGAAATTAATTTTCAGCCGTTCACCGGAATTCAATTCATAGATATTGCGTGTTTTATATCCGGTGTCAATTTTAATGAATTTTCTAACAATGGTTTGATTGTTGAAACAATATATTCGGTTTCACTTTAATATTTATTAAGAAATTAATTTTCAGCAGTGCACCGGAATTCAATTCATAGATATTGCGTGTTTTATATACGGTATCACTTTTTATTGAATTTTCTAACAATGGTTTGATTGTTGAAACAATATATTCGGTTTCACTTTATTATTTATTAAGAAATTAATTTTCAGCAGTGCACCGGAATTCAATTCATAGATATTGCGTGTTTTATATACGGTATCACTTTTTTATGAATTTTATAACAATGGTTTGATTGTTGAAACAATATATTCGGTTTCACTTTATTATTTATTAAGAAATTAATTTTCAGCCGTGCTCCGGAATTCAATTCATAGATATTGCTTGTTTAATATGCGGCATTGATTTTTAATGAATTTTCTAACAATGGTTTGATTGTTGAAACAATATATTCGGTTTAACTCTATTATTTATTAAGAAATTAATTTTCAGCCGTGCACCGGAATTCAATTCATAGATATTGCGTGTTTTATATCCGGTGTCACTTTTTAATGAATTTTCTAACAATGTTTTGATTGTTGAAACAATATATTCGGTTTCACTTTATTATTTATTAAGAAATTAATTTTCAGCAGTGCACCGGAATTCAAGTCTTAGATATTGCCTGTTTTATATCCGGTATCAATTCTTAATGAATTTTCTAACAATGGTTTCATTGTTGAAACAATATATTCGGTTTCACTTTATTATTTTTTAAGAAATTAATTTTCAGCAGTGCACCGGAGTTCATTTCATAGATATTGCGTGTTTTGTATCCGGTATTACTTTTTAATGAATTTTCTAACTATGGTTTGATTGTTGAAACAATATATTCGGTTTCACTTTATTATTTATTAAGAAATTAATTTTCAGCAGTGCACCGGAATTCAAGTCATAGATATTGCGTGTTTTATATCCGGTATCAATTTTTATTGAATTTTCTAACAATGGTTTCATTGTTGAAATAATATATTCGGTTTCACTTTATTATTTATTAAGAAATTAATTTTCAGCAGTGCACCGGAGTTCATTTCATAGATATTGCGTGTTTTCTATCCGGTATTACTTTTTAATGAATTTTCTAACAATGTTTTGATTGTTGAAACAATATATTCGGTTTCACTTTATTATTTATTAAGAAATTAATTTTCAGCAGTGCACCGGAATTCAAGTCATAGATATTGCGTGTTTTATATCCGGTATCACTTTTTATTGAATTTTCTAACAATGGTTTGATTGTTGAAACAATATATTGGGTTTCACTTTATTATTTATTAAGAAATTTATTTTCAGCCGTTCACCGGAATTCAATTCATAGATATTGCGTGTTTTATATGCGGTGTCACTTTTTCATGAATTTTCTAACAATGTTTTGATTGTTGAAACAATATATTCGGTTTCACTTTATTATTTATTAAGAAATTAATTTTCAGCCGTTCACCGGAATTCAATTCATAGATATTGCGTATTTTATATGCGGTGTCACTTTTTCATGAATTTTCTAACAATGTTTTGATTGTTGAAACAGTATATTCGGTTTCACTTTATTATTTATTAAGAAATTAATTTTCAGCCGTGCACCGGAATTCAATTCATAGATATTGCGTGTTTTATATCCGGTATCACTTTTTAATGAATTTTCTGACAATGGTTTCATTGTTGAAAAAATATGTTCGGTTTCACTTTATTATTTATTCAGAAATTAATTTTCAGCAGTGCACCGGAGTTCATTTCATAGATATTACGTGTTTTGTATCCGGTATTACTTTTTAATGAATTTTCTAACTATGGTTTGATAGTTAAAACAATATATTCGGTTTCACTTTATTATTTATTAAGAAATTAATTTTCAGCCGTGCACCGGAATTCAATTCATAGATATTGCGTGTTTTATATCCGGTGTCAATTTTAATGAATTTTCTAAAAATGTTTTGATTGTTGAAACAATATATTCGGTTTCACTTTATTATTTATTAAGAAATTAATTTTCAGCAGTGCACGAAAAATTCAAGTCATAGATATTGCGTATTTTATATCCGGTATCAATTTTTAATGAATTTTCTAACAATGGTTTGATTGTTGAAACAATATATTCGGTTTCACTTTATTGTTTATTAAGAAATTAATTTTCAGCAGTCCACCGGAATTCAATTCATAGATATTGCGTGTTTTATATCCGGTATCACTTTTTATTGAAATTTCTAACAATGGTTTGATTGTTGAAACAATATATTCGGTTTCACTTTATTATTTATTAAGAAATTAATTTTCAGCAGTGCACCGGAATTCAAGTCATAGATATTGCGTGTTTTATATACGGTATCACTTTTTTATGAATTTTCTAACAACGTTTTGATTGTTGAAAATTTATATATTCGCTGTCACTTTATTATTTATTAAGAAATTAATTTTCAGCAGTGCACCGGAATTCAATTCATAGATATTGCGTGTTTTATATACGGTATCACTTTTTAATGAATTTTCTAACAGTGGTTTGATTGTTGAAACAATATATTCGGTTTCACTTTAATATTTATTAAGAAATTAATTTTCAGCAGTGCACCGGAATTCAATTCATAGATATTGCGTGTTTTATATCCGGTATCACTTTTTATTGAATTTTCTAACAATGGTTTGATTGTTGAAACAATATATTGGGTTTCACTTTATTATTTATTAAGAAATTTATTTTCAGCCGTTCACCGGAATTCAATTCATAGATATTGCGTGTTTTATATGCGGTGAAACTTTTTCATGAATTTTCTAACAATGTTTTGATTGTTGAAACAATATATTCGGTTTCACTTTATTATTTATTAAGAAATTAATTTTCAGCCGTTCACCGGAATTCAATTCATAGATATTGCGTATTTTATATGCGGTGTCACTTTTTCATGAATTTTCTAACAATGTTTTGATTGTTGAAACAGTATATTCGGTTTCACTTTATTATTTATTAAGAAATTAATTTTCAGCCGTGCACCGGAATTCAATTCATAGATATTGCGTGTTTTATATCCGGTATCACTTTTTAATGAATTTTCTGACAATGGTTTCATTGTTGAAAAAATATGTTCGGTTTCACTTTATTATTTATTCAGAAATTAATTTTCAGCAGTGCACCGGAGTTCATTTCATAGATATTACGTGTTTTGTATCCGATATTACTTTTTAATGAATTTTCTAACTATGGTTTGATAGTTAAAACAATATATTCGGT
This sequence comes from Maratus speciosus, assembly GCA_963932465.1. Classification (NCBI taxonomy): domain Eukaryota; kingdom Metazoa; phylum Arthropoda; class Arachnida; order Araneae; family Salticidae; genus Maratus; species Maratus speciosus. The sequence goes on along the minus strand of CAWVRF010000141.1, from coordinate 54,901 downwards.
TTCACTTTATTATTTATTAAGAAATTAATTTTCAGCCGTGCATAGGGAATTCAATTCATAGATATTGCGTGTTTTATATCCGGTGTCAATTTTAATGAATTTTCTAAAAATGTTTTGATTGTTGAAACAATATATTCGGTTTCACTTTATTATTTATTAAGAAATTAATTTTCAGCAGTGCACGAAAAATTCAAGTCATAGATATTGCGTATTTTATATCCGGTATCAATTTTTAATGAATTTTCTAACAATGGTTTGATTGTTGAAACAATATATTCGGTTTCACTTTATTGTTTATTAAGAAATTAATTTTCAGCAGTCCACCGGAATTCAATTCATAGATATTGCGTGTTTTATATCCGGTATCACTTTTTATTGAATTTTCTAACAATGGTTTGATTGTTGAAACAATATATTCGGTTTCACTTTATTATTTATTAAGAAATTAATTTTCAGCAGTGCACCGGAATTCAAGTCATAGATATTGCGTGTTTTATATACGGTATCACTTTTTTATGAATTTTCTAACAACGTTTTGATTGTTGAAAATTTATATATTCGCTGTCACTTTATTATTTATTAAGAAATTAATTTTCAGCAGTGCACCGGAATTCAATTCATAGATATTGCGTGTTTTATATACGGTATCACTTTTTAATGAATTTTCTAACAGTGGTTTGATTGTTGAAACAATACATTCGGTTTCACTTTAATATTTATTAAGAAATTAATTTTCAGCAGTGCACCGGAATTCAATTCATAGATATTGCGTGTTTTATATACGGTATCACTTTTTATTGAATTTTCTAACAATGGTTTGATTGTTGAAACAATATATTCGGTTTCACTTTATTATTTATTAAGAAATTAATTTTCAGCAGTGCACCGGAATTCAATTCATAGATATTGCGTGTTTTATATACGGTATCACTTTTTAATGAATTTTCTAACAATGGTTTGATTGTTGAAACAATATATTCGGTTTCACTTTAATATTTATTAAGAAATTAATTTTCAGCAATGCACCGGAATTCAATTCATAGATATTGCGTGTTTTATATACGGTATCACTTTTTATTGAATTTTCTAACAATGGTTTGATTGTTGAAACAATATATTCGGTTTCACTTTATTATTTATTAAGAAATTAATTTTCAGCAGTGCACCGGAATTCAATTCATAGATATTGCGTGTTTTATATACGGTATCACTTTTTCATGAATTTTATAACAATGGTTTGATTGTTGAAACAATATATTCGGTTTCACTTTATTATTTATTAAGAAATTAATTTTCAGCCGTGCTCCGGAATTCAATTCATAGATATTGCTTGTTTAATATGCGGCATTGATTTTTAATGAATTTTCTAACAATGGTTTGATTGTTGAAACAATATATTCGGTTTAACTCTATTATTTATTAAGAAATTAATTTTCAACCGTGCACCGGAATTCAATTCATAGATATTGCGTGTTTTATATCCGGTGTCACTTTTTAATGAATTTTCTAACAATGTTTTGATTGTTGAAACAATATATTCGGTTTCACTTTATTATTTATTAAGAAATTAATTTTCAGCAGTGCACCGGAATTCAAGTCATAGATATTGCCTGTTTTATATCCGGTATCAATTCTTAATGAATTTTCTAACAATGGTTTCATTGTTGAAACAATATATTCGGTTTCACTTTATTATTTTTTAAGAAATTATTTTTCAGCAGTGCACCGGAGTTCATTTCATAGATATTGCGTGTTTTATATACGGTATCACTTTTTTATGAATTTTCTAACAATGGTTTGATTGTTGAAACAATATATTCGGTTTAACTCTATTATTTATTAAGAAATTAATTTTCAGCCGTGCACCGGAATTCAATTCATAGATATTGCGTGTTTTATATCCGGTGTCACTTTTTAATGAATTTTCTAACAATGTTTTGATTGTTGAAACAATATATTCGGTTTCACTTTATTATTTATTAAGAAATTAATTTTCAGCAGTGCACCGGAATTCAAGTCATAGATATTGCCTGTTTTATATCCGGTATCAATTCTTAATGAATTTTCTAACAATGGTTTCATTGTTGAAACAATATATTCGGTTTCACTTTATTATTTTTTAAGAAATTAATTTTCAGCAGTGCACCGGAGTTCATTCCAAAGATATTGCGTGTTTTGTATCCGGTATTACTTTTTAATGAATTTTCTAACTATGGTTTGATTGTTGAAACAATATATTCGGTTTCACTTTATTATTTATTAAGAAATTAATTTTCAGCAGTGCACCGGAATTCAAGTCATAGATATTGCGTGTTTTATATCCGGTATCAATTTTTATTGAATTTTCTAACAATGGTTTCATTGTTGAAATAATATATTCGGTTTCACTTTATTATTTATTAAGAAATTAATTTTCAGCAGTGCACCGGAGTTCATTTCATAGATATTGCGTGTTTTCTATCCGGTATTACTTTTTAATGAATTTTCTAACAATGTTTTGATTGTTGAAACAATATATTCGGTTTCACTTTATTATTTATTAAGAAATTAATTTTCAGCAGTGCACCGGAATTCAAGTCATAGATATTGCGTGTTTTATATCCGGTATCAAATTTTAATGAATTTTCTAACAATGGTTTGATTGTTGAAACAATATATTCGGTTTCACTTTATTATTTATTAAGAAATTAATTTTCAGCAGTGCACCGGAATTCCATTCATAGATATTGCGTGTTTTATATCCGGTATCACATTTTATTGAATTTTCTAACAATGGTTTGATTGATTCAACAATATATTGGGTTTCACTTTATTATTTATTAAGAAATTTATTTTCAGCCGTTCACCGGAATTCAATTCATAGATATTGCGTGTTTTATATGCGGTGTCACTTTTTCATGAATTTTCTAACAATGTTTTGATTGTTGAAACAGTATATTCGGTTTCACTTTATTATTTATTAAGAAATTAATTTTCAGCCGTTCACCGGAATTCAATTCATAGATATTGCGTATTTTATATGCGGTGTCACTTTTTCATGAATTTTCTAACAATGTTTTGATTGTTGAAACAGTATATTCGGTTTCACTTTATTATTTATTAAGAAATTAATTTTCAGCCGTGCACCGGAATTCAATTCATAGATATTGCGTGTTTTATATCCGGTATCACTTTTTAATGAATTTTCTGACAATGGTTTCATTGTTGAAAAAATATGTTCGGTTTCACTTTATTATTTATTCAGAAATTAATTTTCAGCAGTGCACCGGAGTTCATTTCATAGATATTGCGTGTTTTGTATCCGGTATTACTTTTTAATGAATTTTCTAACTATGGTTTGATAGTTAAAACAATATATTCGGTTTCACTTTATTATTTATTAAGAAATTAATTTTCAGCCGTGCACCGGAATTCAATTCATAGATATTGCGTGTTTTATATCCGGTGTCACTTTTTAATGAATTTTCTAACAATGTTTTGATTGTTGAAACAATATATTCGGTTTCACTTTATTATTTATTAAGAAATTAATTTTCAGCAGTGCACGAAAAATTCAAGTCATAGATATTGCGTATTTTATATCCGGTATCAATTTTTAATGAATTTTCTAACAATGGTTTGATTGTTGAAACAATATATTCGGTTTCACTTTATTATTTATTAAGAAATTAATTTTCAGCAGTCCACCGGAATTCAATTCATAGATATTGCGTGTTTTATATCCGGTATCACTTTTTATTGAAATTTCTAACAATGGTTTGATTGTTGAAACAATATATTCGGTTTCACTTTATTATTTATTAAGAAATTAATTTTCAGCAGTGCACCGGAATTCAAGTCATAGATATTGCGTGTTTTATATACGGTATCACTTTTTTATGAATTTTCTAACAACGTTTTGATTGTTGAAAATTTATATATTCGCTGTCACTTTATTATTTATTAAGAAATTAATTTTCAGCAGTGCACCGGAATTCAATTCATAGATATTGCGTGTTTTATATACGGTATCACTTTTTAATGAATTTTCTAACAGTGGTTTGATTGTTGAAACAATATATTCGGTTTCACTTTAATATTTATTAAGAAATTAATTTTCAGCAGTGCACCGGAATTCAATTCATAGATATTGCGTGTTTTATATCCGGTATCACTTTTTATTGAATTTTCTAACAATGGTTTGATTGTTGAAACAATATATTGGGTTTCACTTTATTATTTATTAAGAAATTTATTTTCAGCCGTTCACCGGAATTCAATTCATAGATATTGCGTGTTTTATATGCGGTGAAACTTTTTCATGAATTTTCTAACAATGTTTTGATTGTTGAAACAATATATTCGGTTTCACTTTATTATTTATTAAGAAATTAATTTTCAGCCGTTCACCGGAATTCAATTCATAGATATTGCGTATTTTATATGCGGTGTCACTTTTTCATAAATTTTCTAACAATGTTTTGATTGTTGAAACAGTATATTCGGTTTCACTTTATTATTTATTAAGAAATTAATTTTCAGCCGTGCACCGGAATTCAATTCATAGATATTGCGTGTTTTATATCCGGTATCACTTTTTAATGAATTTTCTGACAATGGTTTCATTGTTGAAAAAATATGTTCGGTTTCACTTTATTATTTATTCAGAAATTAATTTTCAGCAGTGCACCGGAGTTCATTTCATAGATATTACGTGTTTTGTATCCGGTATTACTTTTTAATGAATTTTCTAACTATGGTTTGATAGTTAAAACAATATATTCGGTTTCACTTTATTATTTATTAAGAAATTAATTTTCAGCCGTGCACCGGAATTCAATTCATAGATATTGCGTGTTTTATATCCGGTGTCAATTTTAATGAATTTTCTAAAAATGTTTTGATTGTTGAAACAATATATTCGGTTTCACTTTATTATTTATTAAGAAATTAATTTTCAGCAGTGCACGAAAAATTCAAGTCATAGATATTGCGTATTTTATATCCGGTATCAATTTTTAATGAATTTTCTAACAATGGTTTGATTGTTGAAACAATATATTCGGTTTCACTTTATTGTTTATTAAGAAATTAATTTTCAGCAGTCCACCGGAATTCAATTCATAGATATTGCGTGTTTTATATCCGGTATCACTTTTTATTGAATTTTCTAACAATGGTTTGATTGTTGAAACAATATATTCGGTTTCACTTTATTATTTATTAAGAAATTAATTTTCAGCAGTGCACCGGAATTCAAGTCATAGATATTGCGTGTTTTATATACGGTATCACTTTTTTATGAATTTTCTAACAACGTTTTGATTGTTGAAAATTTATATATTCGCTGTCACTTTATTATTTATTAAGAAATTAATTTTCAGCAGTGCACCGGAATTCAATTCATAGATATTGCGTGTTTTATATACGGTATCACTTTTTAATGAATTTTCTAACAGTGGTTTGATTGTTGAAACAATATATTCGGTTTCACTTTAATATTTATTAAGAAATTAATTTTCAGCAGTGCACCGGAATTCAATTCATAGATATTGCGTGTTTTATATACGGTATCACTTTTTATTGAATTTTCTAACAATGGTTTGATTGTTGAAACAATATATTCGGTTTCACTTTATTATTTATTAAGAAATTAATTTTCAGCAGTGCACCGGAATTCAATTCATAGATATTGCGTGTTTTATATACGGTATCACTTTTTAATGAATTTTCTAACAATGGTTTGATTGTTGAAACAATATATTCGGTTTCACTTTAATATTTATTAAGAAATTAATTTTCAGCAGTGCACCGGAATTCAATTCATAGATATTGCGTGTTTTATATACGGTATCACTTTTTATTGAATTTTCTAACAATGGTTTGATTGTTGAAACAATATATTCGGTTTCACTTTATTATTTATTAAGAAATTAATTTTCAGCAGTGCACCGGAATTCAATTCATAGATATTGCGTGTTTTATATACGGTATCACTTTTTCATGAATTTTATAACAATGGTTTGATTGTTGAAACAATATATTCGGTTTCACTTTATTATTTATTAAGAAATTAATTTTCAGCCGTGCTCCGGAATTCAAATCATAGATATTGCTTGTTTAATATGCGGCATTGATTTTTAATGAATTTTCTAACAATGGTTTGATTGTTGAAACAATATATTCGGTTTAACTCTATTATTTATTAAGAAATTAATTTTCAACCGTGCACCGGAATTCAATTCATAGATATTGCGTGTTTTATATCCGGTGTCACTTTTTAATGAATTTTCTAACAATGTTTTGATTGTTGAAACAATATATTCGGTTTCACTTTATTATTTATTAAGAAATTAATTTTCAGCAGTGCACCGGAATTCAAGTCATAGATATTGCCTGTTTTATATCCGGTATCAATTCTTAATGAATTTTCTAACAATGGTTTCATTGTTGAAACAATATATTCGGTTTCACTTTATTATTTTTTAAGAAATTATTTTTCAGCAGTGCACCGGAGTTCATTTCATAGATATTGCGTGTTTTATATACGGTATCACATTTTTATGAATTTTCTAACAATGGTTTGATTGTTGAAACAATATATTCGGTTTAACTCTATTATTTATTAAGAAATTAATTTTCAGCCGTGCACCGGAATTCAATTCATAGATATTGCGTGTTTTATATCCGGTGTCACTTTTTAATGAATTTTCTAACAATGTTTTGATTGTTGAAACAATATATTCGGTTTCACTTTATTATTTATTAAGAAATTAATTTTCAGCAGTGCACCGGAATTCAAGTCATAGATATTGCCTGTTTTATATCCGGTATCAATTCTTAATGAATTTTCTAACAATGGTTTCATTGTTGAAACAATATATTCGGTTTCACTTTATTATTTTTTAAGAAATTAATTTTCAGCAGTGCACCGGAGTTCATTCCAAAGATATTGCGTGTTTTGTATCCGGTATTACTTTTTAATGAATTTTCTAACTATGGTTTGATTGTTGAAACAATATATTCGGTTTCACTTTATTATTTATTAAGAAATTAATTTTCAGCAGTGCACCGGAATTCAAGTCATAGATATTGCGTGTTTTATATCCGGTATCAATTTTTATTGAATTTTCTAACAATGGTTTCATTGTTGAAATAATATATTCGGTTCCACTTTATTATTTATTAAGAAATTAATTTTCAGCAGTGCACCGGAGTTCATTTCATAGATATTGCGTGTTTTCTATCCGGTATTACTTTTTAATGAATTTTCTAACAATGTTTTGATTGTTGAAACAATATATTCGGTTTCACTTTATTATTTATTAAGAAATTAATTTTCAGCAGTGCACCGGAATTCAAGTCATAGATATTGCGTGTTTTATATCCGGTATCAAATTTTAATGAATTTTCTAACAATGGTTTGATTGTTGAAACAATATATTCGGTTTCACTTTATTATTTATTAAGAAATTAATTTTCAGCAGTGCACCGGAATTCAATTCATAGATATTGCGTGTTTTATATCCGGTATCACATTTTATTGAATTTTCTAACAATGGTTTGATTGTTTCAACAATATATTGGGTTTCACTTTATTATTTATTAAGAAATTTATTTTCAGCCGTTCACCGGAATTCAATTCATAGATATTGCGTGTTTTATATGCGGTGTCACTTTTTCATGAATTTTCTAACAATGTTTTGATTGTTGAAACAGTATATTCGGTTTCACTTTATTATTTATTAAGAAATTAATTTTCAGCCGTTCACCGGAATTCAATTCATAGATATTGCGTATTTTATATGCGGTGTCACTTTTTCATGAATTTTCTAACAATGTTTTGATTGTTGAAACAGTATATTCGGTTTCACTTTATTATTTATTAAGAAATTAATTTTCAGCCGTGCACCGGAATTCAATTCATAGATATTGCGTGTTTTATATCCGGTATCACTTTTTAATGAATTTTCTGACAATGGTTTCATTGTTGAAAAAATATGTTCGGTTTCACTTTATTATTTATTCAGAAATTAATTTTCAGCAGTGCACCGGAGTTCATTTCATAGATATTGCGTGTTTTGTATCCGGTATTACTTTTTAATGAATTTTCTAACTATGGTTTGATAGTTAAAACAATATATTCGGTTTCACTTTATTATTTATTAAGAAATTAATTTTCAGCCGTGCACCGGAATTCAATTCATAGATATTGCGTGTTTTATATCCGGTGTCACTTTTTAATGAATTTTCTAACAATGTTTTGATTGTTGAAACAATATATTCGGTTTCACTTTATTATTTATTAAGAAATTAATTTTCAGCAGTGCACGAAAAATTCAAGTCATAGATATTGCGTATTTTATATCCGGTATCAATTTTTAATGAATTTTCTAACAATGGTTTGATTGTTGAAACAATATATTCGGTTTCACTTTATTATTTATTAAGAAATTAATTTTCAGCAGTCCACCGGAATTCAATTCATAGATATTGCGTGTTTTATATCCGGTGTCACTTTTTATTGAATTTTCTAACAATGGTTTGATTGTTGAAACAATATATTGTGTTTCACTTTATTATTTATTAAGAAATTAATTTTCAGCAGTGCACCGGAATTCAAGTCATAGATATTGCGTGTTTTATATACGGTATCACTTTTTTATGAATTTTCTAACAACGTTTTGATTGTTGAAACAATATATTCGCTGTCACTTTATTATTTATTAAGAAATTAATTTTCAGCAGTGCACCGGAATTCAATTCATAGATATTGCGTGTTTTATATACGGTATCACTTTTTTATGAATTTTATAACAATGGTTTGATTGTTGAAACAATATATTCGGTTTCACTTTATTATTTATTAAGAAATTAATTTTCAGCCGTGCTCCGGAATTCAATTCATAGATATTGCTTGTTTAATATGCGGCATTGATTTTTAATGAATTTTCTAACAATGGTTTGATTGTTGAAACAATATATTCGGTTTCACTTTATTATTTATTAAGAAATTAATTTTCAGCAGTGCTCCGGAATTCAAGTCATAGATATTGCCTGTTTTATATCCGGTATCAATTCTTAATGAATTTTCTAACAATGGTTTCATTGTTGAAACAATATATTCGGTTTCACTTTATTATTTTTTAAGAAATTAATTTTCAGCAGTGCACCGGAGTTCATTTCATAGATATTGCGTGTTTTGTATCCGGTATTACTTTTTAATGAATTTTCTAACTATGGTTTGATTGTTGAAACAATATATTCGGTTTCACTTTATTATTTATTAAGAAATTAATTTTCAGCAGTGCACCGGAGTTCATTTCATAGATATTGCGTGTTTTCTATCCGGTATTACATTTTAATGAATTTTCTAACAATGTTTTGATTGTTGAAACAATATATTCGGTTTCACTTTATTATTTATTAAGAAATTAATTTTCAGCAGTGCACCGGAATTCAAGTCATAGATATTGCGTGTTTTATATCCGGTATCAATTTTTATTGAATTTTCTAACAATGGTTTCATTGTTGAAATAATATATTCGGTTTCACTTTATTATTTATTAAGAAATTAATTTTCAGCAGTGCACCGGAGTTCATTTCATAGATATTGCGTGTTTTCTATCCGGTATTACTTTTTAATGAATTTTCTAACAATGTTTTGATTGTTGAAACAATATATACGGTTTCACTTTATTATTTATTAAGAAATTAATTTTCAGCAGTGCACCGGAATTCAAGTCATAGATATTGCGTGTTTTATATCCGGTATCACTTTTTATTGAATTTTCTAACAATGGTTTGATTGTTGAAACAATATATTCGGTTTCACTTTATTATTTATTAAGAAATTAATTTTCAGCAGTGCACCGGAATTCAATTCATAGATATTGCGTGTTTTATATCCGGTATCACTTTTTATTGAATTTTCTAACAATGGTTTGATTGTTGAAACAATATATTGGGTTTCACTTTATTATTTATTAAGAAATTTATTTTCAGCCGTTCACCGGAATTCAATTCATAGATATTGCGTGTTTTATATGCGGTGTCACTTTTTCATGAATTTTCTAACAATGTTTTGATTGTTGAAACAGTATATTCGGTTTCACTTTATTATTTATTAAGAAATTAATTTTCAGCCGTTCACCGGAATTCAATTCATAGATATTGCGTATTTTATATGCGGTGTCACTTTTTCATGAATTTTCTAACAATGTTTTGATTGTTGAAACAGTATATTCGGTTTCACTTTATTATTTATTAAGAAATTAATTTTCAGCCGTGCACCGGAATTCAATTCATAGATATTGCGTGTTTTATATCCGGTATCACTTTTTAATGAATTTTCTGACAATGGTTTCATTGTTGAAAAAATATGTTCGGTTTCACTTTATTATTTATTCAGAAATTAATTTTCAGCAGTGCACCGGAGTTCATTTCATAGATATTGCGTGTTTTGTATCCGGTATTACTTTTTAATGAATTTTCTAACTATCGTTTGATAGTTAAAACAATATATTCGGTTTCACTTTATTATTTATTAAGAAATTAATTTTCAGCAGTGCACGAAAAATTCAAGTCATAGATATTGCGTATTTTATATCCGGTATCAATTTTTAATGAATTTTCTAACAATGGTTTGATTTTTGAAACAATATATTCGGTTTCACTTTATTATTTATTAAGAAATTAATTTTCAGCAGTCCACCGGAATTCAATTCATAGATATTGCGTGTTTTATATCCGGTATCACTTTTTATTGAATTTTCTAACAATGGTTTGATTGTTGAAACAATATATTCGGTTTCACTTTATTATTTATTAAGAAATTAATTTTCAGCAGTGCACCGGAATTCAAGTCATAGATATTGCGTGTTTTATATACGGTATCACTTTTTTATGAATTTTCTAACAACGTTTTGATTGTTGAAAATTTATATATTCGCTGTCACTTTATTATTTATTAAGAAATTAATTTTCAGCAGTGCACCGGAATTCAATTCATAGATATTGCGTGTTTTATATACGGTATCACTTTTTAATGAATTTTCTAACAATGGTTTGATTGTTGAAACAATATATTCGGTTTCACTTTAATATTTATTAAGAAATTAATTTTCAGCAGTGCACCGGAATTCAATTCATAGATATTGCGTGTTTTATATACGGTATCACTTTTTATTGAATTTTCTAACAATGGTTTGATTGTTGAAACAATATATTCGGTTTCACTTTATTATTTATTAAGAAATTAATTTTCAGCAGTGCACCGGAATTCAAGTCATAGATATTGCGTGTTTTATGTACGGTATCACTTTTTTATGAATTTTCTAACAACGTTTTGATTGTTGAAACAATATATTCGCTGTCACTTTATTATTTATTAAGAAATTAATTTTCAGCAGTGCACCGGAATTCAATTCATAGATATTGCGTGTTTTATATACGGTATCACTTTTTCATGAATTTTATAACAATGGTTTGATTGTTGAAACAATATATTCGGTTTCACTTTATTATTTATTAAGAAATTAATTTTCAGGCGTGCTCCGGAATTCAATTCATAGATATTGCTTGTTTAATATGCGGCATTGATTTTTAATGAATTTTCTAACAATGGTTTGATTGTTGAAACAATATATTCGGTTTAACTCTATTATTTATTAAGAAATTAATTTTCAACCGTGCACCGGAATTCAATTCATAGATATTGCGTGTTTTATATCCGGTGTCACTTTTTAATGAATTTTCTAACAATGTTTTGATTGTTGAAACAATATATTCGGTTTCACTTTATTATTTATTAAGAAATTAATTTTCAGCAGTGCACGAAAAATTCAAGTCATAGATATTGCGTATTTTATATCCGGTATCAATTTTTAATGAATTTTCTAACAATGGTTTGATTGTTGAAACAATATATTCGGTTTCACTTTATTATTTATTAAGAAATTAATTTTCAGCAGTCCACCGGAATTCAATTCATAGATATTGCGTGTTTTATATCCGGTATCACTTTTTATTGAATTTTCTAACAATGGTTTGATTGTTGAAACAATATATTGTGTTTCACTTTATTATTTATTAAGAAATTAATTTTCAGCAGTGCACCGGAATTCAAGTCATAGATATTGCGTGTTTTATATACGGTATCACTTTTTTATGAATTTTCTAACAACGTTTTGATTGTTGAAACAATATATTCGCTGTCACTTTATTATTTATTAAGAAATTAATTTTCAGCAGTGCACCGGAATTCAATTCATAGATATTGCGTGTTTTATATACGGTATCACTTTTTTATGAATTTTATAACAATGGTTTGATTGTTGAAACAATATATTCGGTTTCACTTTATTATTTATTAAGAAATTAATTTTCAGCCGTGCTCCGGAATTCAATTCATAGATATTGCTTGTTTAATATGCGGCATTGATTTTTAATGAATTTTCTAACAATGGTTTGATTGTTGAAACAATATATTCGGTTTCACTTTATTATTTATTAAGAAATTAATTTTCAGCAGTGCACCGGAATTCAAGTCATAGATATTGCCTGTTTTATATCCGGTATCAATTCTTAATGAATTTTCTAACTATGGTTTGATTGTTGAAACAATATATTCGGTTTCACTTTATTATTTATTAAGAAATTAATTTTCAGCAGTGCACCGGAGTTCATTTCATAGATATTGCGTGTTTTCTATCCGGTATTACTTTTTAATGAATTTTCTAACAATGTTTTGATTGTTGAAACAATATATTCGGTTTCACTTTATTATTTATTAAGAAATTAATTTTCAGCAGTGCACCGGAATTCAAGTCATAGATATTGCGAGTTTTATATCCGGTATCAATTTTTATTGAATTTTCTAACAATGGTTTCATTGTTGAAATAATATATTCGGTTTCACTTTATTATTTATTAAGAAATTAATTTTCAGCAGTGCACCGGAGTTCATTTCATAGATATTGCGTGTTTTCTATCCGGTATTACTTTTTAATGAATTTTCTAACAATGTTTTGATTGTTGAAACAATATATTCGGTTTCACTTTATTATTTATTAAGAAATTAATTTTCAGCAGTGCACCGGAATTCAAGTCATAGATATTGCGTGTTTTATATCCGGTATCAAATTTTAATGAATTTTCTAACAATGGTTTGATTTTTGAAACAATATATTCGGTTTCACTTTATTATTTATTAAGAAATTAATTTTCAGCAGTGCACCGGAATTCAATTCATAGATATTGCGTGTTTTATATCCGGTATCACTTTTTATTGAATTTTCTAACAATGGTTTGATTGTTGAAACAATATATTGGGTTTCACTTTATTATTTATTAAGAAATTTATTTTCAGCCGTTCACCGGAATTCAATTCATAGATATTGCGTATTTTATATGCGGTGTCACTTTTTCATGAATTTTCTAACAATGTTTTGATTGTTGAAACAGTATATTCGGTTTCACTTTATTATTTATTAAGAAATTAATTTTCAGCCGTTCACCGGAATTCAATTCATAGATATTGCGTATTTTATATGCGGTGTCACTTTTTCATGAATTTTCTAACAATGTTTTGATTGTTGAAACAGTATATTCGGTTTCACTTTATTATTTATTAAGAAATTAATTTTCAGCCGTGCACCGGAATTCAATTCATAGATATTGCGTGTTTTATATCCGGTATCACTTTTTAATGAATTTTCTGACAATGGTTTCATTGTTGAAAAAATATGTTCGGTTTCACTTTATTATTTATTCAGAAATTAATTTTCAGCAGTGCACCGGAGTTCATTTCATAGATATTGCGTGTTTTGTATCCGGTATTACTTTTTAATGAATTTTCTAACTATGGTTTGATAGTTAAAACAATATATTCGGTTTCACTTTATTATTTATTAAGAAATTAATTTTCAGCCGTGCACCGGAATTCAATTCATAGATATTGCGTGTTTTATATCCGGTGTCAATTTTAATGAATTTTCTAAAAATGTTTTGATTGTTGAAACAATATATTCGGTTTCACTTTATTATTTATTAAGAAATTAATTTTCAGCAGTGCACGAAAAATTCAAGTCATAGATATTGCGTATTTTATATCCGGTATCAATTTTTAATGAATTTTCTAACAATGGTTTGATTGTTGAAACAATATATTCGGTTTCACTTTATTATTTATTAAGAAATTAATTTTCAGCAGTCCACCAGAATTCAATTCATAGATATTGCGTGTTTTATATCCGGTATCACTTTTTATTGAATTTTCTAACAATGGTTTGATTGTTGAAACAATATATTCGGTTTCACTTTATTATTTATTAAGAAATTAATTTTCAGCAGTGCATCGGAATTCAAGTCATAGATATTGCGTGTTTTATATACGGTATCACATTTTTATGAATTTTCTAACAACGTTTTGATTGTTGAAAATTTATATATTCGCTGTCACTTTATTATTTATTAAGAAATTAATTTTCAGCAGTGCACCGGAATTCAATTCATAGATATTGCGTGTTTTATATACGGTATCACTTTTTAATGAATTTTCTAACAATGGTTTGATTGTTGAAACAATATATTCGGTTTCACTTTAATATTTATTAAGAAATTAATTTTCAGCAGTGCACCGGAATTCAATTCATAGATATTGCGTGTTTTATATACGGTATCACTTTTTATTGAATTTTCTAACAATGGTTTGATTGTTGAAACAATATATTCGGTTTCACTTTATTATTTATTAAGAAATTAATTTTCAGCAGTGCACCGGAATTCAAGTCATAGATATTGCGTGTTTTATGTACGGTATCACTTTTTTATGAATTTTCTAACAACGTTTTGATTGTTGAAACAATATATTCGCTGTCACTTTATTATTTATTAAGAAATTAATTTTCAGCAGTGCACCGGAATTCAATTCATAGATATTGCGTGTTTTATATACGGTATCACTTTTTCATGAATTTTATAACAATGGTTTGATTGTTGAAACAATATATTCGGTTTCACTTTATTATTTATTAAGAAATTAATTTTCAGGCGTGCTCCGGAATTCAATTCATAGATATTGCTTGTTTAATATGCGGCATTGATTTTTAATGAATTTTCTAACAATGGTTTGATTGTTGAAACAATATATTCGGTTTAACTCTATTATTTATTAAGAAATTAATTTTCAACCGTGCACCGGAATTCAATTCATAGATATTGCGTGTTTTATATCCGGTGTCACTTTTTAATGAATTTTCTAACAATGTTTTGATTGTTGAAACAATATATTCGGTTTCACTTTATTATTTATTAAGAAATTAATTTTCAGCAGTGCACGGAAAATTCAAGTCATAGATATTGCGTATTTTATATCCGGTATCAATTTTTAATGAATTTTCTAACAATGGTTTGATTGTTGAAACAATATATTCGGTTTCACTTTATTATTTATTAAAAAATTAATTTTCAGCAGTCCACCGGAATTCAATTCATAGATATTGCGTGTTTTATATCCGGTATCACTTTTTATTGAATTTTCTAACAATGGTTTGATTGTTGAAACAATATATTGTGTTTCACTTTATTATTTATTAAGAAATTAATTTTCAGCAGTGCACCGGAATTCAAGTCATAGATATTGCGTGTTTTATATACGGTATCACTTTTTTATGAATTTTCTAACAACGTTTTGATTGTTGAAACAATATATTCGCTGTCACTTTATTATTTATTAAGAAATTAATTTTCAGCAGTGCACCGGAATTCAATTCATAGATATTGCGTGTTTTATATACGGTATCACTTTTTTATGAATTTTATAACAATGGTTTGATTGTTGAAACAATATATTCGGTTTCACTTTATTATTTATTAAGAAATTAATTTTCAGCCGTGCTCCGGAATTCAATTCATAGATATTGCTTGTTTAATATGCGGCATTGATTTTTAATGAATTTTCTAACAATGGTTTGATTGTTGAAACAATATATTCGGTTTCACTTTATTATTTATTAAGAAATTAATTTTCAGCAGTGCACCGGAATTCAAGTCATAGATATTGCCTGTTTTATATCCGGTATCAATTCTTAATGAATTTTCTAACAATGGTTTCATTGTTGAAACAATATATTCGGTTTCACTTTATTATTTTTTAAGAAATTAATTTTCAGCAGTGCACCGGAGTTCATTTCATAGATATTGCGTGTTTTGTATCCGGTATTACTTTTTAATGAATTTTCTAACATTGTTTTGATTGTTGAAACAATATATTCGGTTTCACTTTATTATTTATTAAGAAATTAATTTTCAGCAGTGCACCGGAGTTCATTTCATAGATATTGCGTGTTTTCTATCCGGTATTACTTTTTAATGAATTTTCTAACAATGTTTTGATTGTTGAAACAATATATTCGGTTTCACTTTATTATTTATTAAGAAATTAATTTTCAGCAGTGCACCGGAATTCAAGTCATAGATATTGCGTGTTTTATATCCGGTATCAATTTTTATTGAATTTTCTAACAATGGTTTCATTGTTG
Source organism: Maratus speciosus (assembly GCA_963932465.1). Classification (NCBI taxonomy): domain Eukaryota; kingdom Metazoa; phylum Arthropoda; class Arachnida; order Araneae; family Salticidae; genus Maratus; species Maratus speciosus. The sequence continues at coordinate 38,381 of CAWVRF010000141.1, read as the reverse complement.
AAATAATATATTCGGTTTCACTTTATTATTTATTAAGAAATTAATTTTCAGCAGTGCACCGGAGTTCATTTCATAGATATTGCGTGTTTTCTATCCGGTATTACTTTTTAATGAATTTTCTAACAATGTTTTGATTGTTGAAACAATATATTCGGTTTCACTTTATTATTTATTAAGAAATTAATTTTCAGCAGTGCACCGGAATTCAAGTCATAGATATTGCGTGTTTTATATCCGGTATCAAATTTTAATGAATTTTCTAACAATGGTTTGATTTTTGAAACAATATATTCGGTTTCACTTTATTATTTATTAAGAAATTAATTTTCAGCAGTGCACCGGAATTCAATTCATAGATATTGCGTGTTTTATATCCGGTATCACTTTTTATTGAATTTTCTAACAATGGTTTGATTGTTGAAACAATATATTGGGTTTCACTTTATTATTTATTAAGAAATTTATTTTCAGCCGTTCACCGGAATTCAATTCATAGATATTGCGTGTTTTATATGCGGTGTCACTTTTTCATGAATTTTCTAACAATGTTTTGATTGTTGAAACAGTATATTCGGTTTCACTTTATTATTTATTAAGAAATTAATTTTCAGCCGTTCACCGGAATTCAATTCATAGATATTGCGTATTTTATATGCGGTGTCACTTTTTCATGAATTTTCTAACAATGTTTTGATTGTTGAAACAGTATATTCGGTTTCACTTTATTATTTATTAAGAAATTAATTTTCAGCCGTGCACCGGAATTCAATTCATAGATATTGCGTGTTTTATATCCGGTATCACTTTTTAATGAATTTTCTGACAATGGTTTCATTGTTGAAAAAATATGTTCGGTTTCACTTTATTATTTATTCAGAAATTAATTTTCAGCAGTGCACCGGAGTTCATTTCATAGATATTGCGTGTTTTGTATCCGGTATTACTTTTTAATGAATTTTCTAACTATGGTTTGATAGTTAAAACAATATATTCGGTTTCACTTTATTATTTATTAAGAAATTAATTTTCAGCCGTGCACCTTAATTCAATTCATAGATATTGCGTGTTTTATATCCGGTGTCAATTTTAATGAATTTTCTAAAAATGTTTTGATTGTTGAAACAATATATTCGGTTTCACTTTATTATTTATTAAGAAATTAATTTTCAGCAGTGCACGAAAAATTCAAGTCATAGATATTGCGTATTTTATATCCGGTATCAATTTTTAATGAATTTTCTAACAATGGTTTGATTGTTGAAACAATATATTCGGTTTCACATTATTATTTATTAAGAAATTAATTTTCAGCAGTCCACCAGAATTCAATTCATAGATATTGCGTGTTTTATATCCGGTATCACTTTTTATTGAATTTTCTAACAATGGTTTGATTGTTGAAACAATATATTCGGTTTCACTTTATTATTTATTAAGAAATTAATTTTCAGCAGTGCACCGGAATTCAAGTCATAGATATTGCGTGTTTTATATACGGTATCACATTTTTATGAATTTTCTAACAACGTTTTGATTGTTGAAAATTTATATATTCGCTGTCACTTTATTATTTATTAAGAAATTAATTTTCAGCAGTGCACCGGAATTCAATTCATAGATATTGCGTGTTTTATATACGGTATCACTTTTTAATGAATTTTCTAACAATGGTTTGATTGTTGAAACAATATATTCGGTTTCACTTTAATATTTATTAAGAAATTAATTTTCAGCAGTGCACCGGAATTCAATTCATAGATATTGCGTGTTTTATATACGGTATCACTTTTTATTGAATTTTCTAACAATGGTTTGATTGTTGAAACAATATATTCGGTTTCACTTTATTATTTATTAAGAAATTAATTTTCAGCAGTGCACCGGAATTCAAGTCATAGATATTGCGTGTTTTATGTACGGTATCACTTTTTTGTGAATTTTCTAACAACGTTTTGATTGTTGAAACAATATATTCGCTGTCACTTTATTATTTATTAAGAAATTAATTTTCAACCGTGCACCGGAATTCAAGTCATAGATATTGCGTGTTTTATATCCGGTATCACTTTTTATTGAATTTTCTAACAATGGTTTGATTGTTGAAACAATATATTCGGTTTCACTTTATTATTTATTAAGAAATTAATTTTCAGCAGTGCACCGGAATTCAATTCATAGATATTGCGTGTTTTATATCCGGTATCACTTTTTATTGAATTTTCTAACAATGGTTTGATTGTTGAAACAATATATTGGGTTTCACTTTATTATTTATTAAGAAATTTATTTTCAGCCGTTCACCGGAATTCAATTCATAGATATTGCGTGTTTTATATGCGGTGTCACTTTTTCATGAATTTTCTAACAATGTTTTGATTGTTGAAACAGAATATTCGGTTTCACTTTATTATTTATTAAGAAATTAATTTTCAGCCGTTCACCGGAATTCAATTCATAGATATTGCGTATTTTATATGCGGTGTCACTTTTTCATGAATTTTCTAACAATGTTTTGATTGTTGAAACAGTATATTCGGTTTCACTTTATTATTTATTAAGAAATTAATTTTCAGCCGTGCACCGGAATTCAATTCATAGATATTGCGTGTTTTATATCCGGTATCACTTTTTAATGAATTTTCTGACAATGGTTTCATTGTTGAAAAAATATGTTCGGTTTCACTTTATTATTTATTCAGAAATTAATTTTCAGCAGTGCACCGGAGTTCATTTCATAGATATTGCGTGTTTTGTATCCGGTATTACTTTTTAATGAATTTTCTAACTATCGTTTGATAGTTAAAACAATATATTCGGTTTCACTTTATTATTTATTAAGAAATTAACTTTCAGCAGTGCACGAAAAATTCAAGTCATAGATATTGCGTATTTTATATCCGGTATCAATTTTTAATGAATTTTCTAACAATGGTTTGATTTTTGAAACAATATATTCGGTTTCACTTTATTATTTATTAAGAAATTAATTTTCAGCAGTCCACCGGAATTCAATTCATAGATATTGCGTGTTTTATATCCGGTATCACTTTTTATTGAATTTTCTAACAATGGTTTGATTGTTGAAACAATATATTCGGTTTCACTTTATTATTTATTAAGAAATTAATTTTCAGCAGTGCACCGGAATTCAAGTCATAGATATTGCGTGTTTTATATACGGTATCACTTTTTTATGAATTTTCTAACAACGTTTTGATTGTTGAAAATTTATATATTCGCTGTCACTTTATTATTTATTAAGAAATTAATTTTCAGCAGTGCACCGGAATTCAATTCATAGATATTGCGTGTTTTATATACGGTATCACTTTTTAATGAATTTTCTAACAATGGTTTGATTGTTGAAACAATATATTCGGTTTCACTTTAATATTTATTAAGAAATTAATTTTCAGCAGTGCACCGGAATTCAATTCATAGATATTGCGTGTTTTATATACGGTATCACTTTTTATTGAATTTTCTAACAATGGTTTGATTGTTGAAACAATATATTCGGTTTCACTTTATTATTTATTAAGAAATTAATTTTCAGCAGTGCACCGGAATTCAAGTCATAGATATTGCGTGTTTTATGTACGGTATCACTTTTTTATGAATTTTCTAACAACGTTTTGATTGTTGAAACAATATATTCGCTGTCACTTTATTATTTATTAAGAAATTAATTTTCAGCAGTGCACCGGAATTCAATTCATAGATATTGCGTGTTTTATATACGGTATCACTTTTTCATGAATTTTATAACAATGGTTTGATTGTTGAAACAATATATTCGGTTTCACTTTATTATTTATTAAGAAATTAATTTTCAGGCGTGCTCCGGAATTCAATTCATAGATATTGCTTGTTTAATATGCGGCATTGATTTTTAATGAATTTTCTAACAATGGTTTGATTGTTGAAACAATATATTCGGTTTAACTCTATTATTTATTAAGAAATTAATTTTCAACCGTGCACCGGAATTCAATTCATAGATATTGCGTGTTTTATATCCGGTGTCACTTTTTAATGAATTTTCTAACAATGTTTTGATTGTTGAAACAATATATTCGGTTTCACTTTATTATTTATTAAGAAATTAATTTTCAGCAGTGCACGAAAAATTCAAGTCATAGATATTGCGTATTTTATATCCGGTATCAATTTTTAATGAATTTTCTAACAATGGTTTGATTGTTGAAACAATATATTCGGTTTCACTTTATTATTTATTAAGAAATTAATTTTCAGCAGTCCACCGGAATTCAATTCATAGATATTGCGTGTTTTATATCCGGTATCACTTTTTATTGAATTTTCTAACAATGGTTTGATTGTTGAAACAATATATTGTGTTTCACTTTATTATTTATTAAGAAATTAATTTTCAGCAGTGCACCGGAATTCAAGTCATAGATATTGCGTGTTTTATATACGGTATCACTTTTTTATGAATTTTCTAACAACGTTTTGATTGTTGAAACAATATATTCGCTGTCACTTTATTATTTATTAAGAAATTAATTTTCAGCAGTGCACCGGAATTCAATTCATAGATATTGCGTGTTTTATATACGGTATCACTTTTTTATGAATTTTATAACAATGGTTTGATTGTTGAAACAATATATTCGGTTTCACTTTATTATTTATTAAGAAATTAATTTTCAGCCGTGCTCCGGAATTCAATTCATAGATATTGCTTGTTTAATATGCGGCATTGATTTTTAATGAATTTTCTAACAATGGTTTGATTGTTGAAACAATATATTCGGTTTCACTTTATTATTTATTAAGAAATTAATTTTCAGCAGTGCACCGGAATTCAAGTCATAGATATTGCCTGTTTTATATCCGGTATCAATTCTTAATGAATTTTCTAACTATGGTTTGATTGTTGAAACAATATATTCGGTTTCACTTTATTATTTATTAAGAAATTAATTTTCAGCAGTGCACCGGAGTTCATTTCATAGATATTGCGTGTTTTCTATCCGGTATTACTTTTTAATGAATTTTCTAACAATGTTTTGATTGTTGAAACAATATATTCGGTTTCACTTTATTATTTATTAAGAAATTAATTTTCAGCAGTGCACCGGAATTCAAGTCATAGATATTGCGAGTTTTATATCCGGTATCAATTTTTATTGAATTTTCTAACAATGGTTTCATTGTTGAAATAATATATTCGGTTTCACTTTATTATTTATTAAGAAATTAATTTTCAGCAGTGCACCGGAGTTCATTTCATAGATATTGCGTGTTTTCTATCCGGTATTACTTTTTAATGAATTTTCTAACAATGTTTTGATTGTTGAAACAATATATTCGGTTTCACTTTATTATTTATTAAGAAATTAATTTTCAGCAGTGCACCGGAATTCAAGTCATAGATATTGCGTGTTTTATATCCGGTATCAAATTTTAATGAATTTTCTAACAATGGTTTGATTTTTGAAACAATATATTCGGTTTCACTTTATTATTTATTAAGAAATTAATTTTCAGCAGTGCACCGGAATTCAATTCATAGATATTGCGTGTTTTATATCCGGTATCACTTTTTATTGAATTTTCTAACAATGGTTTGATTGTTGAAACAATATATTGGGTTTCACTTTATTATTTATTAAGAAATTTATTTTCAGCCGTTCACCGGAATTCAATTCATAGATATTGCGTATTTTATATGCGGTGTCACTTTTTCATGAATTTTCTAACAATGTTTTGATTGTTGAAACAGTATATTCGGTTTCACTTTATTATTTATTAAGAAATTAATTTTCAGCCGTTCACCGGAATTCAATTCATAGATATTGCGTATTTTATATGCGGTGTCACTTTTTCATGAATTTTCTAACAATGTTTTGATTGTTGAAACAGTATATTCGGTTTCACTTTATTATTTATTAAGAAATTAATTTTCAGCCGTGCACCGGAATTCAATTCATAGATATTGCGTGTTTTATATCCGGTATCACTTTTTAATGAATTTTCTGACAATGGTTTCATTGTTGAAAAAATATGTTCGGTTTCACTTTATTATTTATTCAGAAATTAATTTTCAGCAGTGCACCGGAGTTCATTTCATAGATATTGCGTGTTTTGTATCCGGTATTACTTTTTAATGAATTTTCTAACTATGGTTTGATAGTTAAAACAATATATTCGGTTTCACTTTATTATTTATTAAGAAATTAATTTTCAGCCGTGCACCGGAATTCAATTCATAGATATTGCGTGTTTTATATCCGGTGTCAATTTTAATGAATTTTCTAAAAATGTTTTGATTGTTGAAACAATATATTCGGTTTCACTTTATTATTTATTAAGAAATTAATTTTCAGCAGTGCACGAAAAATTCAAGTCATAGATATTGCGTATTTTATATCCGGTATCAATTTTTAATGAATTTTCTAACAATGGTTTGATTGTTGAAACAATATATTCGGTTTCACTTTATTATTTATTAAGAAATTAATTTTCAGCAGTCCACCAGAATTCAATTCATAGATATTGCGTGTTTTATATCCGGTATCACTTTTTATTGAATTTTCTAACAATGGTTTGATTGTTGAAACAATATATTCGGTTTCACTTTATTATTTATTAAGAAATTAATTTTCAGCAGTGCATCGGAATTCAAGTCATAGATATTGCGTGTTTTATATACGGTATCACATTTTTATGAATTTTCTAACAACGTTTTGATTGTTGAAAATTTATATATTCGCTGTCACTTTATTATTTATTAAGAAATTAATTTTCAGCAGTGCACCGGAATTCAATTCATAGATATTGCGTGTTTTATATACGGTATCACTTTTTAATGAATTTTCTAACAATGGTTTGATTGTTGAAACAATATATTCGGTTTCACTTTAATATTTATTAAGAAATTAATTTTCAGCAGTGCACCGGAATTCAATTCATAGATATTGCGTGTTTTATATACGGTATCACTTTTTATTGAATTTTCTAACAATGGTTTGATTGTTGAAACAATATATTCGGTTTCACTTTATTATTTATTAAGAAATTAATTTTCAGCAGTGCACCGGAATTCAAGTCATAGATATTGCGTGTTTTATGTACGGTATCACTTTTTTATGAATTTTCTAACAACGTTTTGATTGTTGAAACAATATATTCGCTGTCACTTTATTATTTATTAAGAAATTAATTTTCAGCAGTGCACCGGAATTCAATTCATAGATATTGCGTGTTTTATATACGGTATCACTTTTTCATGAATTTTATAACAATGGTTTGATTGTTGAAACAATATATTCGGTTTCACTTTATTATTTATTAAGAAATTAATTTTCAGGCGTGCTCCGGAATTCAATTCATAGATATTGCTTGTTTAATATGCGGCATTGATTTTTAATGAATTTTCTAACAATGGTTTGATTGTTGAAACAATATATTCGGTTTAACTCTATTATTTATTAAGAAATTAATTTTCAACCGTGCACCGGAATTCAATTCATAGATATTGCGTGTTTTATATCCGGTGTCACTTTTTAATGAATTTTCTAACAATGTTTTGATTGTTGAAACAATATATTCGGTTTCACTTTATTATTTATTAAGAAATTAATTTTCAGCAGTGCACGGAAAATTCAAGTCATAGATATTGCGTATTTTATATCCGGTATCAATTTTTAATGAATTTTCTAACAATGGTTTGATTGTTGAAACAATATATTCGGTTTCACTTTATTATTTATTAAAAAATTAATTTTCAGCAGTCCACCGGAATTCAATTCATAGATATTGCGTGTTTTATATCCGGTATCACTTTTTATTGAATTTTCTAACAATGGTTTGATTGTTGAAACAATATATTGTGTTTCACTTTATTATTTATTAAGAAATTAATTTTCAGCAGTGCACCGGAATTCAAGTCATAGATATTGCGTGTTTTATATACGGTATCACTTTTTTATGAATTTTCTAACAACGTTTTGATTGTTGAAACAATATATTCGCTGTCACTTTATTATTTATTAAGAAATTAATTTTCAGCAGTGCACCGGAATTCAATTCATAGATATTGCGTGTTTTATATACGGTATCACTTTTTTATGAATTTTATAACAATGGTTTGATTGTTGAAACAATATATTCGGTTTCACTTTATTATTTATTAAGAAATTAATTTTCAGCCGTGCTCCGGAATTCAATTCATAGATATTGCTTGTTTAATATGCGGCATTGATTTTTAATGAATTTTCTAACAATGGTTTGATTGTTGAAACAATATATTCGGTTTCACTTTATTATTTATTAAGAAATTAATTTTCAGCAGTGCACCGGAATTCAAGTCATAGATATTGCCTGTTTTATATCCGGTATCAATTCTTAATGAATTTTCTAACAATGGTTTCATTGTTGAAACAATATATTCGGTTTCACTTTATTATTTTTTAAGAAATTAATTTTCAGCAGTGCACCGGAGTTCATTTCATAGATATTGCGTGTTTTGTATCCGGTATTACTTTTTAATGAATTTTCTAACATTGTTTTGATTGTTGAAACAATATATTCGGTTTCACTTTATTATTTATTAAGAAATTAATTTTCAGCAGTGCACCGGAGTTCATTTCATAGATATTGCGTGTTTTCTATCCGGTATTACTTTTTAATGAATTTTCTAACAATGTTTTGATTGTTGAAACAATATATTCGGTTTCACTTTATTATTTATTAAGAAATTAATTTTCAGCAGTGCACCGGAATTCAAGTCATAGATATTGCGTGTTTTATATCCGGTATCAATTTTTATTGAATTTTCTAACAATGGTTTCATTGTTGAAATAATATATTCGGTTTCACTTTATTATTTATTAAGAAATTAATTTTCAGCAGTGCACCGGAGTTCATTTCATAGATATTGCGTGTTTTCTATCCGGTATTACTTTTTAATGAATTTTCTAACAATGTTTTGATTGTTGAAACAATATATTCGGTTTCACTTTATTATTTATTAAGAAATTAATTTTCAGCAGTGCACCGGAATTCAAGTCATAGATATTGCGTGTTTTATATCCGGTATCAAATTTTAATGAATTTTCTAACAATGGTTTGATTTTTGAAACAATATATTCGGTTTCACTTTATTATTTATTAAGAAATTAATTTTCAGCAGTGCACCGGAATTCAATTCATAGATATTGCGTGTTTTATATCCGGTATCACTTTTTATTGAATTTTCTAACAATGGTTTGATTGTTGAAACAATATATTGGGTTTCACTTTATTATTTATTAAGAAATTTATTTTCAGCCGTTCACCGGAATTCAATTCATAGATATTGCGTGTTTTATATGCGGTGTCACTTTTTCATGAATTTTCTAACAATGTTTTGATTGTTGAAACAGTATATTCGGTTTCACTTTATTATTTATTAAGAAATTAATTTTCAGCCGTTCACCGGAATTCAATTCATAGATATTGCGTATTTTATATGCGGTGTCACTTTTTCATGAATTTTCTAACAATGTTTTGATTGTTGAAACAGTATATTCGGTTTCACTTTATTATTTATTAAGAAATTAATTTTCAGCCGTGCACCGGAATTCAATTCATAGATATTGCGTGTTTTATATCCGGTATCACTTTTTAATGAATTTTCTGACAATGGTTTCATTGTTGAAAAAATATGTTCGGTTTCACTTTATTATTTATTCAGAAATTAATTTTCAGCAGTGCACCGGAGTTCATTTCATAGATATTGCGTGTTTTGTATCCGGTATTACTTTTTAATGAATTTTCTAACTATGGTTTGATAGTTAAAACAATATATTCGGTTTCACTTTATTATTTATTAAGAAATTAATTTTCAGCCGTGCACCTTAATTCAATTCATAGATATTGCGTGTTTTATATCCGGTGTCAATTTTAATGAATTTTCTAAAAATGTTTTGATTGTTGAAACAATATATTCGGTTTCACTTTATTATTTATTAAGAAATTAATTTTCAGCAGTGCACGAAAAATTCAAGTCATAGATATTGCGTATTTTATATCCGGTATCAATTTTTAATGAATTTTCTAACAATGGTTTGATTGTTGAAACAATATATTCGGTTTCACATTATTATTTATTAAGAAATTAATTTTCAGCAGTCCACCAGAATTCAATTCATAGATATTGCGTGTTTTATATCCGGTATCACTTTTTATTGAATTTTCTAACAATGGTTTGATTGTTGAAACAATATATTCGGTTTCACTTTATTATTTATTAAGAAATTAATTTTCAGCAGTGCACCGGAATTCAAGTCATAGATATTGCGTGTTTTATATACGGTATCACATTTTTATGAATTTTCTAACAACGTTTTGATTGTTGAAAATTTATATATTCGCTGTCACTTTATTATTTATTAAGAAATTAATTTTCAGCAGTGCACCGGAATTCAATTCATAGATATTGCGTGTTTTATATACGGTATCACTTTTTAATGAATTTTCTAACAATGGTTTGATTGTTGAAACAATATATTCGGTTTCACTTTAATATTTATTAAGAAATTAATTTTCAGCAGTGCACCGGAATTCAATTCATAGATATTGCGTGTTTTATATACGGTATCACTTTTTATTGAATTTTCTAACAATGGTTTGATTGTTGAAACAATATATTCGGTTTCACTTTATTATTTATTAAGAAATTAATTTTCAGCAGTGCACCGGAATTCAAGTCATAGATATTGCGTGTTTTATGTACGGTATCACTTTTTTGTGAATTTTCTAACAACGTTTTGATTGTTGAAACAATATATTCGCTGTCACTTTATTATTTATTAAGAAATTAATTTTCAACCGTGCACCGGAATTCAATTCATAGATATTGCGTGTTTTATTTCCGGTGTCACTTTTTAATGAATTTTCTAACAATGTTTTGATTGTTGAAACAATATATTCGGTTTCACTTTATTATTTATTAAGAAATTAATTTTCAGCAGTGCACCGGAATTCAAGTCATAGATATTGCCTGTTTTATATCCGGTATCAATTCTTAATGAAGTTTCTAACAATGGTTTCATTGTTGAAACAATATATTCGGTTTCACTTTATTATTTTTTAAGAAATTATTTTTCAGCAGTGCACCGGAGTTCATTTCATAGATATTGCGTGTTTTGTATCCGGTATTACTTTTTAATGAATTTTCTAACTATGGTTTGATTGTTGAAACAATATATTCGGTTTCACTTTATTATTTATTAAGAAATTAATTTTCAGCAGTGCACCGGAGTTCATTTCATAGATATTGCGGGTTTTCTATCCGGTATTACTTTTTAATGAATTTTCTAACAATGTTTTGATTGTTGAAACAATATATTCGGTTTCACTTTATTATTTATTAAGAAATTAATTTTCAGCAGTGCACCGGAATTCAAGTCATAGATATTGCGTATTTTATATCCGGTATCAAATTTTAATGAATTTTCTAACAATGGTTTGATTGTTGAAACAATATATTCGGTTTCACTTTATTATTTATTAAGAAATTAATTTTCAGCAGTGCACCGGAATTCAATTCATAGATATTGCGTGTTTTATATCCGGTATCACTTTTTATTGAATTTTCTAACAATGGTTTGATTGTTGAAACAATATATTGGGTTTCACTTTATTATTGATTAAGAAATTTATTTTCAGCCGTTCACCGGAATTCAATTCATAGATATTGCGTGTTTTATATGCGGTGTCACTTTTTCATGAATTTTCTAACAATGTTTTGATTGTTGAAACAGTATATTCGGTTTCACTCTATTATTTATTAAGAAATTAATTTTCAGCCGTTCACCGGAATTCAATTCATAGATATTGCGTATTTTATATGCGGTGTCACTTTTTCATGAATTTTCTAACAATGTGTTGATTGTAGAAACAGTATATTCGGTTTCACTTTATTATTTATTAAGAAATTAGTTTTCAGCCGTGCACCGGAATTCAATTCATAGATATTGCGTGTTTTATATCCGGTATCACTTTTTAATGAATTTTCTGACAATGGTTTCATTGTTGAAAAAATATGTTCGGTTTCACTTTATTATTTATTCAGAAATTAATTTTCAGCAGTGCACCGGAGTTCATTTCATAGATATTGCGTGTTTTGTATCCGGTATTACTTTTTAATGAATTTTCTAACTATGGTTTGATAGTTAAAACAATATATTCGGTTTCACTTTATTATTTATTAAGAAATTAATTTTCAGCTGTGCACCGGAATTCAATTCATAGATATTGCGTATTTTATATCCGGTGTCAATTTTAATGAATTTTCTAACAATGTTTTGATTGTTGAAACAATATATTCGGTTTCACTTTATTATTTATTAAGAAATTAATTTTCAGCAGTGCACGAAAAATTCAAGTCATAGATATTGCGTATTTTATATCCGGTATCAATTTTTAATGAATTTTCTAACAATGGTTTGATTGTTGAAACAATATATTCGGTTTCACTTTATTATTTATTAAGAAATTAATTTTCAGCAGTCCACCGGAATTCAATTCATAGATATTGCGTGTTTTATATCCGGTATCACTTTTTATTGAATTTTCTAACAATGGTTTGATTGTTGAAACAATATATTCGGTTTCACTTTATTATTTATTAAGAAATTAATTTTCAGCAGTGCACCGGAATTCAAGTCATAGATATTGCGTGTTTTATATCCGGTATCAATTTTTATTGAATTTTCTAACAACGTTTTGATTGTTGAAACAATATACTCGCTGTCACTTTATTATTTATTAAGAAATTAATTTTCAGCAGTGCACCGGAATTCAATTCATAGATATTGCGTGTTTTATATACGGTATCACTTTATAATGAATTTTCTAACAATGGTTTGATTGTTGAAACAATATATTCGGTTTCACTTTATTATTTATTAAGAAATTAATTTTCAGCAGTGCACCGGAATTCAATTCATAGATATTGCGTGTTTTATATACGCTATCACTTTTTATTGAATTTTCTAACAATGATTTGATTGTTGAAACAATATATTCGGTTTCACTTTATTATTTATTAAGAAATTAATTTTCAGCAGTGCACCGGAATTCAAGTCATAGATATTGCGTGTTTTATATACGGTATCACTTTTTTATGAATTTTCTAACAACGTTTTGATTGTTGAAACAATATATTCGCTGTCACTTTATTATTTATTAAGAAATTAATTTTCAGCAGTGCACCGGAATTCAATTCATAGATATTGCGTGTTTTATATACGGTATCACTTTTTTATGAATTTTATAACAATGGTTTGATTGTTGAAACAATATATTCGGTTTCACTTTATTATTTATTAAGAAATTAATTTTCAGCCGTGCACCGGAATTCAATTCATAGATATTGCTTGTTTAATATGCGGCATTAATTTTTAATGAATTTTCTAACAATGGTTTGATTGTTGAAACAATATATTCGGTTTAACTCTATTATTTATTAAGAAATTAATTTTCAGCAGTGCACCGGAGTTCATTTCATAGATATTGCGTGTTTTGTATCCGGTATTAATTTTAATGAATTTTCTAACAATGTTATGATTGTTGAAACAATATATTCGGTTTCACTTTATTATTTTTTAAGAAATTAATTTTCAGCAGTGCACCGGAGTTCATTTCATAGATATTGCGAGTTTTGTATCCGGTATTACTTTTTAATGAATTTTCTAACTGTGGTTTGATATTTGAAACAATATATTCGGTTTCACTTTATTATTTATTAAGAAATTAATTTTCAGCAGTGCACGAAAAATTCAAGTCATAGATATTGCGTATTTTATATCCGGTATCAATTTTTAATGAATTTTCTAACAATGGTTTGATTGTTGAAACAATATATTCGGTTTCACTTTATTATTTATTAAGAAATTAATTTTCAGCCGTGCACCGGAATTCAATTCATAGATATTGCGTGTTTTATATCCGGTGTCACTTTTTAATGAATTTTCTAACAATGTTTTGATTGTTGAAACAATATATTCGGTTTCACTTTATTATTTATTAAGAAATTAATTTTCAGCAGTGCACCGGAATTCAAGTCATAGATATTGCGTATTTTATATCCGGTATCAAATTTTAATGAATTTTCTAACAATGGTTTGATTGTTGAAACAATATATTCGGTTTCACTTTATTATTTATTAAGAAATTAATTTTCAGCAGTGCACCGGAATTCAATTCATAGATATTGCGTGTTTTATATCCGGTATCACTTTTTATTGAATTTTCTAACAATGGTTTGATTGTTGAAACAATATATTGGGTTTCACTTTATTATTGATTAAGAAATTTATTTTCAGCCGTTCACCGGAATTCAATTCATAGATATTGCGTGTTTTATATGCGGTGTCACTTTTTCATGAATTTTCTAACAATGTTTTGATTGTTGAAACAGTATATTCGGTTTCACTCTATTATTTATTAAGAAATTAATTTTCAGCCGTTCACCGGAATTCAATTCATAGATATTGCGTATTTTATATGCGGTGTCACTTTTTCATGAATTTTCTAACAATGTGTTGATTGTAGAAACAGTATATTCGGTTTCACTTTATTATTTATTAAGAAATTAATTTTCAGCCGTGCACCGGAATTCAATTCATAGATATTGCGTGTTTTATATCCGGTATCACTTTTTAATGAATTTTCTGACAATGGTTTCATTGTTGAAAAAATATGTTCGGTTTCACTTTATTATTTATTCAGAAATTAATTTTCAGCAGTGCACCGGAGTTCATTTCATAGATATTGCGTGTTTTGTATCCGGTATTACTTTTTAATGAATTTTCTAACTATGGTTTGATAGTTAAAACAATATATTCGGTTTCACTTTATTATTTATTAAGAAATTAATTTTCAGCTGTGCACCGGAATTCAATTCATAGATATTGCGTGTTTTATATCCGGTGTCAATTTTAATGAATTTTCTAACAATGTTTTGATTGTTGAAACAATATATTCGGTTTCACTTTATTATTTATTAAGAAATTAATTTTCAGCAGTGCACGAAAAATTCAAGTCATAGATATTGCGTATTTTATATCCGGTATCAATTTTTAATGAATTTTCTAACAATGGTTTGATTGTTGAAACAATATATTCGGTTTCACTTTATTATTTATTAAGAAATTAATTTTCAGCAGTCCACCGGAATTCAATTCATAGATATTGCGTGTTTTATATCCGGTATCACTTTTTATTGAATTTTCTAACAATGGTTTGATTGTTGAAACAATATATTCGGTTTCACTTTATTATTTATTAAGAAATTAATTTTCAGCAGTGCACCGGAATTCAAGTCATAGATATTGCGTGTTTTATATCCGGTATCAATTTTTATTGAATTTTCTAACAACGTTTTGATTGTTGAAACAATATACTCGCTGTCACTTTATTATTTATTAAGAAATTAATTTTCAGCAGTGCACCGGAATTCAATTCATAGATATTGCGTGTTTTATATACGGTATCACTTTATAATGAATTTTCTAACAATGGTTTGATTGTTGAAACAATATATTCGGTTTCACTTTATTATTTATTAAGAAATTAATTTTCAGCAGTGCACCGGAATTCAATTCATAGATATTGCGTGTTTTATATACGGTATCACTTTTTATTGAATTTTCTAACAATGATTTGATTGTTGAAACAATATATTCGGTTTCACTTTATTATTTATTAAGAAATTAATTTTCAGCAGTGCACCGGAATTCAAGTCATAGATATTGCGTGTTTTATATACGGTATCACTTTTTTATGAATTTTCTAACAACGTTTTGATTGTTGAAACAATATATTCGCTGTCACTTTATTATTTATTAAGAAATTAATTTTCAGCAGTGCACCGGAATTCAATTCATAGATATTGCGTGTTTTATATACGGTATCACTTTTTTATGAATTTTATAACAATGGTTTGATTGTTGAAACAATATATTCGGTTTCACTTTATTATTTATTAAGAAATTAATTTTCAGCCGTGCACCGGAATTCAATTCATAGATATTGCTTGTTTAATATGCGGCATTAATTTTTAATGAATTTTCTAAAAATGTTTTGATTGTTGAAACAATATATTCGGTTTCACTTTATTATTTATTAAGAAATTAATTTTCAGCAGTGCACGAAAAATTCAAGTCATAGATATTGCGTATTTTATATCCGGTATCAATTTTTAATGAATTTTCTAACAATGGTTTGATTGTTGAAACAATATATTCGGTTTCACATTATTATTTATTAAGAAATTAATTTTCAGCAGTCCACCAGAATTCAATTCATAGATATTGCGTGTTTTATATCCGGTATCACTTTTTATTGAATTTTCTAACAATGGTTTGATTGTTGAAACAATATATTCGGTTTCACTTTATTATTTATTAAGAAATTAATTTTCAGCAGTGCACCGGAATTCAAGTCATAGATATTGCGTGTTTTATATACGGTATCACATTTTTATGAATTTTCTAACAACGTTTTGATTGTTGAAAATTTATATATTCGCTGTCACTTTATTATTTATTAAGAAATTAATTTTCAGCAGTGCACCGGAATTCAATTCATAGATATTGCGTGTTTTATATACGGTATCACTTTTTAATGAATTTTCTAACAATGGTTTGATTGTTGAAACAATATATTCGGTTTCACTTTAATATTTATTAAGAAATTAATTTTCAGCAGTGCACCGGAATTCAATTCATAGATATTGCGTGTTTTATATACGGTATCACTTTTTATTGAATTTTCTAACAATGGTTTGATTGTTGAAACAATATATTCGGTTTCACTTTATTATTTATTAAGAAATTAATTTTCAGCAGTGCACCGGAATTCAAGTCATAGATATTGCGTGTTTTATGTACGGTATCACTTTTTTGTGAATTTTCTAACAACGTTTTGATTGTTGAAACAATATATTCGCTGTCACTTTATTATTTATTAAGAAATTAATTTTCAACCGTGCACCGGAATTCAATTCATAGATATTGCGTGTTTTATTTCCGGTGTCACTTTTTAATGAATTTTCTAACAATGTTTTGATTGTTGAAACAATATATTCGGTTTCACTTTATTATTTATTAAGAAATTAATTTTCAGCAGTGCACCGGAATTCAAGTCATAGATATTGCCTGTTTTATATCCGGTATCAATTCTTAATGAAGTTTCTAACAATGGTTTCATTGTTGAAACAATATATTCGGTTTCACTTTATTATTTTTTAAGAAATTATTTTTCAGCAGTGCACCGGAGTTCATTTCATAGATATTGCGTGTTTTGTATCCGGTATTACTTTTTAATGAATTTTCTAACTATGGTTTGATTGTTGAAACAATATATTCGGTTTCACTTTATTATTTATTAAGAAATTAATTTTCAGCAGTGCACCGGAGTTCATTTCATAGATATTGCGGGTTTTCTATCCGGTATTACTTTTTAATGAATTTTCTAACAATGTTTTGATTGTTGAAACAATATATTCGGTTTCACTTTATTATTTATTAAGAAATTAATTTTCAGCAGTGCACCGGAATTCAAGTCATAGATATTGCGTATTTTATATCCGGTATCAAATTTTAATGAATTTTCTAACAATGGTTTGATTGTTGAAACAATATATTCGGTTTCACTTTATTATTTATTAAGAAATTAATTTTCAGCAGTGCACCGGAATTCAATTCATAGATATTGCGTGTTTTATATCCGGTATCACTTTTTATTGAATTTTCTAACAATGGTTTGATTGTTGAAACAATATATTGGGTTTCACTTTATTATTGATTAAGAAATTTATTTTCAGCCGTTCACCGGAATTCAATTCATAGATATTGCGTGTTTTATATGCGGTGTCACTTTTTCATGAATTTTCTAACAATGTTTTGATTGTTGAAACAGTATATTCGGTTTCACTCTATTATTTATTAAGAAATTAATTTTCAGCCGTTCACCGGAATTCAATTCATAGATATTGCGTATTTTATATGCGGTGTCACTTTTTCATGAATTTTCTAACAATGTGTTGATTGTAGAAACAGTATATTCGGTT
The DNA here is from genome assembly GCA_963932465.1 of Maratus speciosus. Lineage (NCBI taxonomy): Eukaryota > Metazoa > Arthropoda > Arachnida > Araneae > Salticidae > Maratus > Maratus speciosus. The sequence continues at coordinate 20,290 of CAWVRF010000141.1, read as the reverse complement.
TCACTTTATTATTTATTAAGAAATTAGTTTTCAGCCGTGCACCGGAATTCAATTCATAGATATTGCGTGTTTTATATCCGGTATCACTTTTTAATGAATTTTCTGACAATGGTTTCATTGTTGAAAAAATATGTTCGGTTTCACTTTATTATTTATTCAGAAATTAATTTTCAGCAGTGCACCGGAGTTCATTTCATAGATATTGCGTGTTTTGTATCCGGTATTACTTTTTAATGAATTTTCTAACTATGGTTTGATAGTTAAAACAATATATTCGGTTTCACTTTATTATTTATTAAGAAATTAATTTTCAGCTGTGCACCGGAATTCAATTCATAGATATTGCGTATTTTATATCCGGTGTCAATTTTAATGAATTTTCTAACAATGTTTTGATTGTTGAAACAATATATTCGGTTTCACTTTATTATTTATTAAGAAATTAATTTTCAGCAGTGCACGAAAAATTCAAGTCATAGATATTGCGTATTTTATATCCGGTATCAATTTTTAATGAATTTTCTAACAATGGTTTGATTGTTGAAACAATATATTCGGTTTCACTTTATTATTTATTAAGAAATTAATTTTCAGCAGTCCACCGGAATTCAATTCATAGATATTGCGTGTTTTATATCCGGTATCACTTTTTATTGAATTTTCTAACAATGGTTTGATTGTTGAAACAATATATTCGGTTTCACTTTATTATTTATTAAGAAATTAATTTTCAGCAGTGCACCGGAATTCAAGTCATAGATATTGCGTGTTTTATATCCGGTATCAATTTTTATTGAATTTTCTAACAACGTTTTGATTGTTGAAACAATATACTCGCTGTCACTTTATTATTTATTAAGAAATTAATTTTCAGCAGTGCACCGGAATTCAATTCATAGATATTGCGTGTTTTATATACGGTATCACTTTATAATGAATTTTCTAACAATGGTTTGATTGTTGAAACAATATATTCGGTTTCACTTTATTATTTATTAAGAAATTAATTTTCAGCAGTGCACCGGAATTCAATTCATAGATATTGCGTGTTTTATATACGCTATCACTTTTTATTGAATTTTCTAACAATGATTTGATTGTTGAAACAATATATTCGGTTTCACTTTATTATTTATTAAGAAATTAATTTTCAGCAGTGCACCGGAATTCAAGTCATAGATATTGCGTGTTTTATATACGGTATCACTTTTTTATGAATTTTCTAACAACGTTTTGATTGTTGAAACAATATATTCGCTGTCACTTTATTATTTATTAAGAAATTAATTTTCAGCAGTGCACCGGAATTCAATTCATAGATATTGCGTGTTTTATATACGGTATCACTTTTTTATGAATTTTATAACAATGGTTTGATTGTTGAAACAATATATTCGGTTTCACTTTATTATTTATTAAGAAATTAATTTTCAGCCGTGCACCGGAATTCAATTCATAGATATTGCTTGTTTAATATGCGGCATTAATTTTTAATGAATTTTCTAACAATGGTTTGATTGTTGAAACAATATATTCGGTTTAACTCTATTATTTATTAAGAAATTAATTTTCAGCAGTGCACCGGAGTTCATTTCATAGATATTGCGTGTTTTGTATCCGGTATTAATTTTAATGAATTTTCTAACAATGTTATGATTGTTGAAACAATATATTCGGTTTCACTTTATTATTTTTTAAGAAATTAATTTTCAGCAGTGCACCGGAGTTCATTTCATAGATATTGCGAGTTTTGTATCCGGTATTACTTTTTAATGAATTTTCTAACTGTGGTTTGATATTTGAAACAATATATTCGGTTTCACTTTATTATTTATTAAGAAATTAATTTTCAGCAGTGCACGAAAAATTCAAGTCATAGATATTGCGTATTTTATATCCGGTATCAATTTTTAATGAATTTTCTAACAATGGTTTGATTGTTGAAACAATATATTCGGTTTCACTTTATTATTTATTAAGAAATTAATTTTCAGCCGTGCACCGGAATTCAATTCATAGATATTGCGTGTTTTATATCCGGTGTCACTTTTTAATGAATTTTCTAACAATGTTTTGATTGTTGAAACAATATATTCGGTTTCACTTTATTATTTATTAAGAAATTAATTTTCAGCAGTGCACCGGAATTCAAGTCATAGATATTGCGTATTTTATATCCGGTATCAAATTTTAATGAATTTTCTAACAATGGTTTGATTGTTGAAACAATATATTCGGTTTCACTTTATTATTTATTAAGAAATTAATTTTCAGCAGTGCACCGGAATTCAATTCATAGATATTGCGTGTTTTATATCCGGTATCACTTTTTATTGAATTTTCTAACAATGGTTTGATTGTTGAAACAATATATTGGGTTTCACTTTATTATTGATTAAGAAATTTATTTTCAGCCGTTCACCGGAATTCAATTCATAGATATTGCGTGTTTTATATGCGGTGTCACTTTTTCATGAATTTTCTAACAATGTTTTGATTGTTGAAACAGTATATTCGGTTTCACTCTATTATTTATTAAGAAATTAATTTTCAGCCGTTCACCGGAATTCAATTCATAGATATTGCGTATTTTATATGCGGTGTCACTTTTTCATGAATTTTCTAACAATGTGTTGATTGTAGAAACAGTATATTCGGTTTCACTTTATTATTTATTAAGAAATTAATTTTCAGCCGTGCACCGGAATTCAATTCATAGATATTGCGTGTTTTATATCCGGTATCACTTTTTAATGAATTTTCTGACAATGGTTTCATTGTTGAAAAAATATGTTCGGTTTCACTTTATTATTTATTCAGAAATTAATTTTCAGCAGTGCACCGGAGTTCATTTCATAGATATTGCGTGTTTTGTATCCGGTATTACTTTTTAATGAATTTTCTAACTATGGTTTGATAGTTAAAACAATATATTCGGTTTCACTTTATTATTTATTAAGAAATTAATTTTCAGCTGTGCACCGGAATTCAATTCATAGATATTGCGTGTTTTATATCCGGTGTCAATTTTAATGAATTTTCTAACAATGTTTTGATTGTTGAAACAATATATTCGGTTTCACTTTATTATTTATTAAGAAATTAATTTTCAGCAGTGCACGAAAAATTCAAGTCATAGATATTGCGTATTTTATATCCGGTATCAATTTTTAATGAATTTTCTAACAATGGTTTGATTGTTGAAACAATATATTCGGTTTCACTTTATTATTTATTAAGAAATTAATTTTCAGCAGTCCACCGGAATTCAATTCATAGATATTGCGTGTTTTATATCCGGTATCACTTTTTATTGAATTTTCTAACAATGGTTTGATTGTTGAAACAATATATTCGGTTTCACTTTATTATTTATTAAGAAATTAATTTTCAGCAGTGCACCGGAATTCAAGTCATAGATATTGCGTGTTTTATATCCGGTATCAATTTTTATTGAATTTTCTAACAACGTTTTGATTGTTGAAACAATATACTCGCTGTCACTTTATTATTTATTAAGAAATTAATTTTCAGCAGTGCACCGGAATTCAATTCATAGATATTGCGTGTTTTATATACGGTATCACTTTATAATGAATTTTCTAACAATGGTTTGATTGTTGAAACAATATATTCGGTTTCACTTTATTATTTATTAAGAAATTAATTTTCAGCAGTGCACCGGAATTCAATTCATAGATATTGCGTGTTTTATATACGGTATCACTTTTTATTGAATTTTCTAACAATGATTTGATTGTTGAAACAATATATTCGGTTTCACTTTATTATTTATTAAGAAATTAATTTTCAGCAGTGCACCGGAATTCAAGTCATAGATATTGCGTGTTTTATATACGGTATCACTTTTTTATGAATTTTCTAACAACGTTTTGATTGTTGAAACAATATATTCGCTGTCACTTTATTATTTATTAAGAAATTAATTTTCAGCAGTGCACCGGAATTCAATTCATAGATATTGCGTGTTTTATATACGGTATCACTTTTTTATGAATTTTATAACAATGGTTTGATTGTTGAAACAATATATTCGGTTTCACTTTATTATTTATTAAGAAATTAATTTTCAGCCGTGCACCGGAATTCAATTCATAGATATTGCTTGTTTAATATGCGGCATTAATTTTTAATGAATTTTCTAACAATGGTTTGATTGTTGAAACAATATATTCGGTTTAACTCTATTATTTATTAAGAAATTAATTTTCAGCAGTGCACCGGAGTTCATTTCATAGATATTGCGTGTTTTGTATCCGGTATTAATTTTAATGAATTTTCTAACAATGTTATGATTGTTGAAACAATATATTCGGTTTCACTTTATTATTTTTTAAGAAATTAATTTTCAGCAGTGCACCGGAGTTCATTTCATAGATATTGCGAGTTTTGTATCCGGTATTACTTTTTAATGAATTTTCTAACTGTGGTTTGATATTTGAAACAATATATTCGGTTTCACTTTATTATTTATTAAGAAATTAATTTTCAGCAGTGCACGAAAAATTCAAGTCATAGATATTGCGTATTTTATATCCGGTATCAATTTTTAATGAATTTTCTAACAATGGTTTGATTGTTGAAACAATATATTCGGTTGCACTTTATTATTTATTAAGAAATTAATTTTCAGCAGTGCATCGGAATTCAATTCATAGATATTGCGTGTTTTATATCCGGTATCACTTTTTATTGAATTTTCTAACAATGGTTTGATTGTTAAAACAATATATTGTGTTTCACTTTATTATTTATTAAGAAATTAATTTTCAGCCGTTCACCGGAATTCAATTTATAGATATTGCGTGTTTTATATGCGGTGTCACTTTTTCATGAATTTTCTAACAATGTTTTGATTGTTGAAACAGTATATTCGGTTTCACTTTATTATTTATTAAGAAATTAATTTTCAGCCGTGCACCGGAATTCAATTCATAGATATTGCGTGTTTTATATCCGGTATCACTTTTTAATGAATTTTCTAACAATGGTTTCATTGTTGAAAAAATATGTTCAGTTTCACTTTATTATTTATTAAGAAATTAATTTTCAGCAGTGCACCGGAAATCAATTCATAGATATTGCGTGTTTTATATACGGTATTACTTTTTTATGAATTTTATAACAATGGTTTGATTGTTGAAACAATATATTCGGTTTCACTTTATTATTTATTAAGAAATTAATTTTCAGCAGTGCACCGGAATTCAAGTCATAGATCATGCGTGTTTTATATCCGGTATCAATTTTTAATGAATTTTCTAAGTATGGTTTGATTGTTGAAACAATATATTCGGTTTCACTTTATTATTTATTAAGAAATTAATTTTCAGCCGTGCACCGGAATTCAATTCATAGATATTGCGTGTTTTATATCCGGTGTCACTTTTTAATGAATTTTCTAACAATGTTTTGATTGTTGAAAATATATATTCGGTTTCACTTTATAATTTATTAAGAAATTAATTTTCAGCAGTGCACCGGAATTCAAGTCATAGATATTGCCTGTTTTATATCCGGTATCAATTCTTAATGAATTTTCTAACAATGGTTTCATTGTTGAAACAATATATTCGGTTTCACTTTATTATTTTTTAAGAAATTAATTTTCAGCAGTGCACCGGAGTTCATTTCATAGATATTGCGTGTTTTGTATCCGGTATTACTTTTTAATGAATTTTCTAACTATGGTTTGATTGTTGAAACAATATATTCGGTTTCACTTTATTATTTATTAAGAAATTAATTTTCAGCAGTGCACCGGAATTCAAGTCATAGATATTGCGTGTTTTGTATCCGGTATTACTTTTTAAGGAATTTTCTAACAATGTTTTGATTGTTGAAACAATATATTCGGTTTCACTTTATTATTTATTAAGAAATTAATTTTCAGCAGTGCACCGGAATTCAAGTCATAGATATTGCGTGTTTTATATCCGGTATCAAATTTTAATGAATTTTCTAACAATGGTTTGATTGTTGAAACAATATATTCGGTTTCACTTTATTATTTATTAAGAAATTAATTTTCAGCAGTGCACCGGAATTCAATTCATAGATATTGCGTGTTTTATATGCGGTGTCACTTTTTCATGAATTTTCTAACAATGTTTTGATTGTTGAAACAGTATATTCGGTTTCACTTTATTATTTATTAAGAAATTAATTTTCAGCCGTGCACCGGAATTCAATTCATAGATATTGCGTGTTTTATATCCGGTATCACTTTTTAATGAATTTTCTGACAATGGTTTCATTGTTGAAAAAATATGTTCGGTTTCACTTTATTATTTATTAAGAAATTAATTTTCAGCAGTGCACCGGAGTTCATTTCATAGATATTGCGTGTTTTGTATCCGGTATTACTTTTTAATGAATTTTCTAACTATGGTTTGATAGTTAAAACAATATATTCGGTTTCACATTATTATTTATTAAGAAATTAATTTTCAGCCGTGCACCGGAATTCAATTCATAGATATTGCGTGTTTTATATCCGGTGTCACTTTTTAATGAAATTTCTAACAATGTTTTGATTGTTGAAACAATATATTCGGTTTCACTTTATTATTTATTAAGAAATTAATTTTCAGCAGTGCACGAAAAATTCAAGTCATAGATATTGCGTATTTTATATCCGGTATCAATTTTTAATGAATTTTCTAACAATGGTTTGATTGTTTAAACAATATATTCGGTTTCACTTTATTATTTATTAAGAAATTAATTTTCAGCAGTCCACCGGAATTCAATTCATAGATATTGCGTGTTTTATATCCGGTATCACTTTTTATTGAATTTTCTAACAATGGTTTGATTGTTGAAACAATATATTGTGTTTCACTTTATTATTTATTAAGAAATTAATTTTCAGCCGTTCACCGGAATTCAATTCATAGATATTGCGTGTTTTATATGCGGTGTCAATTTTTCAAGAATTTTCTAACAATGTTTTGATTGTTGAAACAGTATATTCGGTTTCACTTTATTATTTATTAAGAAATTAATTTTCAGCAGTGCACCGGAATTCAAGTCATAGATCATGCGTGTTTTATATCCGGTATCAATTTTTAATGAATTTTCTAACAATGGTTTGATTGTTGAAACAATATATTCGGTTTCACTTTATTATTTATTAAGAAATTAATTTTCAGCAGTGCACCGGAATTCAATTCATAGATATTGCGTGTTTTATATCCGGTGTCACTTTTTAATGAATTTTCTAACAATGTTTTGATTGTTGAAACAATATATTCGGTTTCACTTTATTATTTATTAAGAAATTAATTTTCAGCAGTGCACGAAAAATTCAAGTCATAGATATTGCGTATTTTATATCCGGTATCAATTTTTAATGAATTTTCTAACAATGGTTTGATTGTTGAAACAATATATTCGGTTGCACTTTATTATTTATTAAGAAATTAATTTTCAGCAGTGCATCGGAATTCAATTCATAGATATTGCGTGTTTTATATCCGGTATCACTTTTTATTGAATTTTCTAACAATGGTTTGATTGTTGAAACAATATATTGTGTTTCACTTTATTATTTATTAAGAAATTAATTTTCAGCCGTTCACCGGAATTCAATTTATAGATATTGCGTGTTTTATATGCGGTGTCACTTTTTCATGAATTTTCTAACAATGTTTTGATTGTTGAAACAGTATATTCGGTTTCACTTTATTATTTATTAAGAAATTAATTTTCAGCCGTGCACCGGAATTCAATTCATAGATATTGCGTGTTTCATATCCGGTATCACTTTTTAATGAATTTTCTAACAATGGTTTCATTGTTGAAAAAATATGTTCAGTTTCACTTTATTATTTATTAAGAAATTAATTTTCAGCAGTGCACCGGAAATCAATTCACAGATATTGCGTGTTTTATATACGGTATTACTTTTTTATGAATTTTATAACAATGGTTTGATTGTTGAAACAATATATTCGGTTTCACTTTATTATTTATTAAGAAATTAATTTTCAGCAGTGCACCGGAATTCAAGTCATAGATATTGCGTGTTTTATGTACGGTATCACTTTTTTGTGAATTTTCTAACAACGTTTTGATTGTTGAAACAATATATTCGCTGTCACTTTATTATTTATTAAGAAATTAATTTTCAACCGTGCACCGGAATTCAATTCATAGATATTGCGTGTTTTATTTCCGGTGTCACTTTTTAATGAATTTTCTAACAATGTTTTGATTGTTGAAACAATATATTCGGTTTCACTTTATTATTTATTAAGAAATTAATTTTCAGCAGTGCACCGGAATTCAAGTCATAGATATTGCCTGTTTTATATCCGGTATCAATTCTTAATGAAGTTTCTAACAATGGTTTCATTGTTGAAACAATATATTCGGTTTCACTTTATTATTTTTTAAGAAATTATTTTTCAGCAGTGCACCGGAGTTCATTTCATAGATATTGCGTGTTTTGTATCCGGTATTACTTTTTAATGAATTTCTAACTATGGTTTGATTGTTGAAACAATATATTCGGTTTCACTTTATTATTTATTAAGAAATTAATTTTCAGCAGTGCACCGGAATTCAAGTCATAGATATTGCGTGTTTTATATCCGGTATCAATTTTTATTGAATTTTCTAACAATGGTTTCATTGTTGAAATAATATATTCGGTTTCACTTTATTATTTATTAAGAAATTAATTTTCAGCAGTGCACCGGAGTTCATTTCATAGATATTGCGGGTTTTCTATCCGGTATTACTTTTTAATGAATTTTCTAACAATGTTTTGATTGTTGAAACAATATATTCGGTTTCACTTTATTATTTATTAAGAAATTAATTTTCAGCAGTGCACCGGAATTCAAGTCATAGATATTGCGTATTTTATATCCGGTATCAAATTTTAATGAATTTTCTAACAATGGTTTGATTGTTGAAACAATATATTCGGTTTCACTTTATTATTTATTAAGAAATTAATTTTCAGCAGTGCACCGGAATTCAATTCATAGATATTGCGTGTTTTATATCCGGTATCACTTTTTATTGAATTTTCTAACAATGGTTTGATTGTTGAAACAATATATTGGGTTTCACTTTATTATTGATTAAGAAATTTATTTTCAGCCGTTCACCGGAATTCAATTCATAGATATTGCGTGTTTTATATGCGGTGTCACTTTTTCATGAATTTTCTAACAATGTTTTGATTGTTGAAACAGTATATTCGGTTTCACTCTATTATTTATTAAGAAATTAATTTTCAGCCGTTCACCGGAATTCAATTCATAGATATTGCGTATTTTATATGCGGTGTCACTTTTTCATGAATTTTCTAACAATGTGTTGATTGTAGAAACAGTATATTCGGTTTCACTTTATTATTTATTAAGAAATTAATTTTCAGCCGTGCACCGGAATTCAATTCATAGATATTGCGTGTTTTATATCCGGTATCACTTTTTAATGAATTTTCTGACAATGGTTTCATTGTTGAAAAAATATGTTCGGTTTCACTTTATTATTTATTCAGAAATTAATTTTCAGCAGTGCACCGGAGTTCATTTCATAGATATTGCGTGTTTTGTATCCGGTATTACTTTTTAATGAATTTTCTAACTATGGTTTGATAGTTAAAACAATATATTCGGTTTCACTTTATTATTTATTAAGAAATTAATTTTCAGCTGTGCACCGGAATTCAATTCATAGATATTGCGTGTTTTATATCCGGTGTCAATTTTAATGAATTTTCTAACAATGTTTTGATTGTTGAAACAATATATTCGGTTTCACTTTATTATTTATTAAGAAATTAATTTTCAGCAGTGCACGAAAAATTCAAGTCATAGATATTGCGTATTTTATATCCGGTATCAATTTTTAATGAATTTTCTAACAATGGTTTGATTGTTGAAACAATATATTCGGTTTCACTTTATTATTTATTAAGAAATTAATTTTCAGCAGTCCACCGGAATTCAATTCATAGATATTGCGTGTTTTATATCCGGTATCACTTTTTATTGAATTTTCTAACAATGGTTTGATTGTTGAAACAATATATTCGGTTTCACTTTATTATTTATTAAGAAATTAATTTTCAGCAGTGCACCGGAATTCAAGTCATAGATATTGCGTGTTTTATATCCGGTATCAATTTTTATTGAATTTTCTAACAACGTTTTGATTGTTGAAACAATATACTCGCTGTCACTTTATTATTTATTAAGAAATTAATTTTCAGCAGTGCACCGGAATTCAATTCATAGATATTGCGTGTTTTATATACGGTATCACTTTATAATGAATTTTCTAACAATGGTTTGATTGTTGAAACAATATATTCGGTTTCACTTTATTATTTATTAAGAAATTAATTTTCAGCAGTGCACCGGAATTCAATTCATAGATATTGCGTGTTTTATATACGGTATCACTTTTTATTGAATTTTCTAACAATGATTTGATTGTTGAAACAATATATTCGGTTTCACTTTATTATTTATTAAGAAATTAATTTTCAGCAGTGCACCGGAATTCAAGTCATAGATATTGCGTGTTTTATATACGGTATCACTTTTTTATGAATTTTCTAACAACGTTTTGATTGTTGAAACAATATATTCGCTGTCACTTTATTATTTATTAAGAAATTAATTTTCAGCAGTGCACCGGAATTCAATTCATAGATATTGCGTGTTTTATATACGGTATCACTTTTTTATGAATTTTATAACAATGGTTTGATTGTTGAAACAATATATTCGGTTTCACTTTATTATTTATTAAGAAATTAATTTTCAGCCGTGCACCGGAATTCAATTCATAGATATTGCTTGTTTAATATGCGGCATTAATTTTTAATGAATTTTCTAACAATGGTTTGATTGTTGAAACAATATATTCGGTTTAACTCTATTATTTATTAAGAAATTAATTTTCAGCAGTGCACCGGAGTTCATTTCATAGATATTGCGTGTTTTGTATCCGGTATTAATTTTAATGAATTTTCTAACAATGTTATGATTGTTGAAACAATATATTCGGTTTCACTTTATTATTTTTTAAGAAATTAATTTTCAGCAGTGCACCGGAGTTCATTTCATAGATATTGCGAGTTTTGTATCCGGTATTACTTTTTAATGAATTTTCTAACTGTGGTTTGATATTTGAAACAATATATTCGGTTTCACTTTATTATTTATTAAGAAATTAATTTTCAGCAGTGCACGAAAAATTCAAGTCATAGATATTGCGTATTTTATATCCGGTATCAATTTTTAATGAATTTTCTAACAATGGTTTGATTGTTGAAACAATATATTCGGTTGCACTTTATTATTTATTAAGAAATTAATTTTCAGCAGTGCATCGGAATTCAATTCATAGATATTGCGTGTTTTATATCCGGTATCACTTTTTATTGAATTTTCTAACAATGGTTTGATTGTTAAAACAATATATTGTGTTTCACTTTATTATTTATTAAGAAATTAATTTTCAGCCGTTCACCGGAATTCAATTTATAGATATTGCGTGTTTTATATGCGGTGTCACTTTTTCATGAATTTTCTAACAATGTTTTGATTGTTGAAACAGTATATTCGGTTTCACTTTATTATTTATTAAGAAATTAATTTTCAGCCGTGCACCGGAATTCAATTCATAGATATTGCGTGTTTTATATCCGGTATCACTTTTTAATGAATTTTCTAACAATGGTTTCATTGTTGAAAAAATATGTTCAGTTTCACTTTATTATTTATTAAGAAATTAATTTTCAGCAGTGCACCGGAAATCAATTCATAGATATTGCGTGTTTTATATACGGTATTACTTTTTTATGAATTTTATAACAATGGTTTGATTGTTGAAACAATATATTCGGTTTCACTTTATTATTTATTAAGAAATTAATTTTCAGCAGTGCACCGGAATTCAAGTCATAGATCATGCGTGTTTTATATCCGGTATCAATTTTTAATGAATTTTCTAAGTATGGTTTGATTGTTGAAACAATATATTCGGTTTCACTTTATTATTTATTAAGAAATTAATTTTCAGCCGTGCACCGGAATTCAATTCATAGATATTGCGTGTTTTATATCCGGTGTCACTTTTTAATGAATTTTCTAACAATGTTTTGATTGTTGAAACAATATATTCGGTTTCACTTTATAATTTATTAAGAAATTAATTTTCAGCAGTGCACCGGAATTCAAGTCATAGATATTGCCTGTTTTATATCCGGTATCAATTCTTAATGAATTTTCTAACAATGGTTTCATTGTTGAAACAATATATTCGGTTTCACTTTATTATTTTTTAAGAAATTAATTTTCAGCAGTGCACCGGAGTTCATTTCATAGATATTGCGTGTTTTGTATCCGGTATTACTTTTTAATGAATTTTCTAACTATGGTTTGATTGTTGAAACAATATATTCGGTTTCACTTTATTATTTATTAAGAAATTAATTTTCAGCAGTGCACCGGAATTCAAGTCATAGATATTGCGTGTTTTGTATCCGGTATTACTTTTTAAGGAATTTTCTAACAATGTTTTGATTGTTGAAACAATATATTCGGTTTCACTTTATTATTTATTAAGAAATTAATTTTCAGCAGTGCACCGGAATTCAAGTCATAGATATTGCGTGTTTTATATCCGGTATCAAATTTTAATGAATTTTCTAACAATGGTTTGATTGTTGAAACAATATATTCGGTTTCACTTTATTATTTATTAAGAAATTAATTTTCAGCAGTGCACCGGAATTCAATTCATAGATATTGCGTGTTTTATATGCGGTGTCACTTTTTCATGAATTTTCTAACAATGTTTTGATTGTTGAAACAGTATATTCGGTTTCACTTTATTATTTATTAAGAAATTAATTTTCAGCCGTGCACCGGAATTCAATTCATAGATATTGCGTGTTTTATATCCGGTATCACTTTTTAATGAATTTTCTGACAATGGTTTCATTGTTGAAAAAATATGTTCGGTTTCACTTTATTATTTATTAAGAAATTAATTTTCAGCAGTGCACCGGAGTTCATTTCATAGATATTGCGTGTTTTGTATCCGGTATTACTTTTTAATGAATTTTCTAACTATGGTTTGATAGTTAAAACAATATATTCGGTTTCACATTATTATTTATTAAGAAATTAATTTTCAGCCGTGCACCGGAATTCAATTCATAGATATTGCGTGTTTTATATCCGATGTCACTTTTTAATGAAATTTCTAACAATGTTTTGATTGTTGAAACAATATATTCGGTTTCACTTTATTATTTATTAAGAAATTAATTTTCAGCAGTGCACGAAAAATTCAAGTCATAGATATTGCGTATTTTATATCCGGTATCAATTTTTAATGAATTTTCTAACAATGGTTTGATTGTTTAAACAATATATTCGGTTTCACTTTATTATTTATTAAGAAATTAATTTTCAGCAGTCCACCGGAATTCAATTCATAGATATTGCGTGTTTTATATCCGGTATCACTTTTTATTGAATTTTCTAACAATGGTTTGATTGTTGAAACAATATATTGTGTTTCACTTTATTATTTATTAAGAAATTAATTTTCAGCCGTTCACCGGAATTCAATTCATAGATATTGCGTGTTTTATATGCGGTGTCAATTTTTCATGAATTTTCTAACAATGTTTTGATTGTTGAAACAGTATATTCGGTTTCACTTTATTATTTATTAAGAAATTAATTTGCAGCAGTGCACCGGAATTCAAGTCATAGATCATGCGTGTTTTATATCCGGTATTAATTTTTAATGAATTTTCTAACAATGGTTTGATTGTTGAAACAATATATTCGGTTTCACTTTATTATTTATTAAGAAATTAATTTTCAGCAGTGCACCGGAATTCAATTCATAGATATTGCGTGTTTTATATCCGGTGTCACTTTTTAATGAATTTTCTAACAATGTTTTGATTGTTGAAACAATATATTCGGTTTCACTTTATTATTTATTAAGAAATTAATTTTCAGCAGTGCACGAAAAATTCAAGTCATAGATATTGCGTATTTTATATCCGGTATCAATTTTTAATGAATTTTCTAACAATGGTTTGATTGTTGAAACAATATATTCGGTTGCACTTTATTATTTATTAAGAAATTAATTTTCAGCAGTGCATCGGAATTCAATTCATAGATATTGCGTGTTTTATATCCGGTATCACTTTTTATTGAATTTTCTAACAATGGTTTGATTGTTGAAACAATATATTGTGTTTCACTTTATTATTTATTAAGAAATTAATTTTCAGCCGTTCACCGGAATTCAATTTATAGATATTGCGTGTTTTATATGCGGTGTCACTTTTTCATGAATTTTCTAACAATGTTTTGATTGTTGAAACAGTATATTCGGTTTCACTTTATTATTTATTAAGAAATTAATTTTCAGCCGTGCACCGGAATTCAATTCATAGATATTGCGTGTTTCATATCCGGTATCACTTTTTAATGAATTTTCTAACAATGGTTTCATTGTTGAAAAAATATGTTCAGTTTCACTTTATTATTTATTAAGAAATTAATTTTCAGCAGTGCACCGGAAATCAATTCATAGATATTGCGTGTTTTATATACGGTATTACTTTTTTATGAATTTTATAACAATGGTTTGATTGTTGAAACAATATATTCGGTTTCACTTTATTATTTATTAAGAAATTAATTTTCAGCAGTGCACCGGAATTCAAGTCATAGATCATGCGTGTTTTATATCCGGTATCAATTTTTAATGAATTTTCTAACAATGGTTTGATTGTTGAAACAATATATTCGGTTTCACTTTATTATTTATTAAAAATTAATTTTCAGCAGTGCACCGGAATTCAAGTCATAGATATTGCGTGTTTTATATCCGGTATCAATTTTTATTGAATTTTCTAACAATGGTTTCATTGTTGAAATAATATATTCGGTTTCACTTTATTATTTATTAAGAAATTAATTTTCAGCAGTGCACCGGAGTTCATTTCATAGATATTGCGTGTTTTATATCCGGTGTCACTTTTTAATGAATTTTCTAACAATGTTTTGATTGTTGAAACAATATATTCGGTTTCACTTTATAATTTATTAAGAAATTAATTTTCAGCAGTGCACCGGAATTCAAGTCATAGATATTGCCTGTTTTATATCCGGTATCAATTCTTAATGAATTTTCTAACACTGGTTTCATTGTTGAAAAAATATATTCGGTTTCACTTTATTATTTTTTAAGAAATTAATTTTCAGCAGTGCACCGGAGTTCATTTCATAGATATTGCGTGTTTTGTATCCGGTATTACTTTTTAATGAATTTTCTAACTATGGTTTGATTGTTGAAACAATATATTCGGTTTCACGTTATTATTTATTAAGAAATTAATTTTCAGCAGTGCACCGGAATTCAAGTCATAGATATTGCGTGTTTTGTATCCGGTATTACTTTTTAATGAATTTTCTAACTATGGTTTGATTGTTGAAACAATATATTCGGTTTCACTTTATTATTTATTAAGAAATTAATTTTCAGCAGTGCACCGGAGTTCATTTCATAGATATTGCGTGTTTTGTATCCGGTATTACTTTTTAATGAATTTTCTAACTATGGTTTGATAGTTAAAACAATATATTCGGTTTCACTTTATTATTTATTAAGAAATTAATTTTCAGCAGTGCACCGGAATTCAAGTCATAGATCATGCGTGTTTTATATCCGGTATCAATTTTTAATGAATTTTCTAACAATGGTTTGATTGTTGAAACAATATATTCGGTTTCACTTTATTATTTATTAAGAAATTAATTTTCAGCAGTGCACCGGAATTCAATTCATAGATATTGCGTGTTTTATATCCGGTGTCACTTTTTAATGAATTTTCTAACAATGTTTTGATTGTTGAAACAATATATTCGGTTTCACTTTATTATTTATTAAGAAATTAATTTTCAGGAGTGCACGAAAAATTCAAGTCATAGATATTGCGTATTTTATATCCGGTATCAATTTTTAATGAATTTTCTAACAATGGTTTGATTGTTTAAACAATATATTCGGTTTCACTTTATTATTTATTAAGAAATTAATTTTCAGCAGTCCACCGGAATTCAATTCATAGATATTGCGTGTTTTATATCCGGTATCACTTTTTATTGAATTTTCTAACAATGGTTTGATTGTTGAAACAATATATTGTGTTTCACTTTATTATTTATTAAGAAATTAATTTTCAGCCGTTCACCGGAATTCAATTCATAGATATTGCGTGTTTTATATGCGGTGTCACTTTTTCAAGAATTTTCTAACAATGTTTTGATTGTTGAAACAGTATATTCGGTTTCACTTTATTATTTATTAAGAAATTAATTTTCAGCAGTGCACCGGAATTCAAGTCATAGATCATGCGTGTTTTATATCCGGTATCAATTTTTAATGAATTTTCTAACAATGGTTTGATTGTTGAAACAATATATTCGGTTTCACTTTATTATTTATTAAGAAATTAATTTTCAGCAGTGCACCGGAATTCAATTCATAGATATTGCGTGTTTTATATCCGGTATCACTTTTTATTGAATTTTCTAACAATGGTTTGATTGTTGAAACAATATATTGTGTTTCACTTTATTATTTATTAAGAAATTAATTTTCAGCCGTTCACCGGAATTCAATTCATAGATATTGCGTGTTTTATATGCGGTGTCAATTTTTCAAGAATTTTCTAACAATGTTTTGATTGTTGAAACAGTATATTCGGTTTCACTTTATTATTTATTAAGAAATTAATTTGCAGCAGTGCACCGGAATTCAAGTCATAGATCATGCGTGTTTTATATCCGGTATTAATTTTTAATGAATTTTCTAACAATGGTTTGATTGTTGAAACAATATATTCGGTTTCACTTTATTATTTATTAAGAAATTAATTTTCAGCAGTGCACCGGAATTCAATTCATAGATATTGCGTGTTTTATATCCGGTGTCACTTTTTAATGAATTTTCTAACAATGTTTTGATTGTTGAAACAATATATTCGGTTTCACTTTATTATTTATTAAGAAATTAATTTTCAGCAGTGCACGAAAAATTCAAGTCATAGATATTGCGTATTTTATATCCGGTATCAATTTTTAATGAATTTTCTAACAATGGTTTGATTGTTGAAACAATATATTCGGTTGCACTTTATTATTTATTAAGAAATTAATTTTCAGCAGTGCATCGGAATTCAATTCATAGATATTGCGTGTTTTATATCCGGTATCACTTTTTATTGAATTTTCTAACAATGGTTTGATTGTTGAAACAATATATTGTGTTTCACTTTATTATTTATTAAGAAATTAATTTTCAGCCGTTCACCGGAATTCAATTTATAGATATTGCGTGTTTTATATGCGGTGTCACTTTTTCATGAATTTTCTAACAATGTTTTGATTGTTGAAACAGTATATTCGGTTTCACTTTATTATTTATTAAGAAATTAATTTTCAGCCGTGCACCGGAATTCAATTCATAGATATTGCGTGTTTCATATCCGGTATCACTTTTTAATGAATTTTCTAACAATGGTTTCATTGTTGAAAAAATATGTTCAGTTTCACTTTATTATTTATTAAGAAATTAATTTTCAGCAGTGCACCGGAAATCAATTCATAGATATTGCGTGTTTTATATACGGTATTACTTTTTTATGAATTTTATAACAATGGTTTGATTGTTGAAACAATATATTCGGTTTCACTTTATTATTTATTAAGAAATTAATTTTCAGCAGTGCACCGGAATTCAAGTCATAGATCATGCGTGTTTTATATCCGGTATCAATTTTTAATGAATTTTCTAACAATGGTTTGATTGTTGAAACAATATATTCGGTTTCACTTTATTATTTATTAAAAATTAATTTTCAGCAGTGCACCGGAATTCAAGTCATAGATATTGCGTGTTTTATATCCGGTATCAATTTTTATTGAATTTTCTAACAATGGTTTCATTGTTGAAATAATATATTCGGTTTCACTTTATTATTTATTAAGAAATTAATTTTCAGCAGTGCACCGGAGTTCATTTCATAGATATTGCGTGTTTTATATCCGGTGTCACTTTTTAATGAATTTTCTAACAATGTTTTGATTGTTGAAACAATATATTCGGTTTCACTTTATAATTTATTAAGAAATTAATTTTCAGCAGTGCACCGGAATTCAAGTCATAGATATTGCCTGTTTTATATCCGGTATCAATTCTTAATGAATTTTCTAACACT
This sequence comes from Maratus speciosus, assembly GCA_963932465.1. Classification (NCBI taxonomy): domain Eukaryota; kingdom Metazoa; phylum Arthropoda; class Arachnida; order Araneae; family Salticidae; genus Maratus; species Maratus speciosus. Next base: position 1,977 of record CAWVRF010000141.1, on the reverse strand, counting down.
GGTTTCATTGTTGAAAAAATATATTCGGTTTCACTTTATTATTTTTTAAGAAATTAATTTTCAGCAGTGCACCGGAGTTCATTTCATAGATATTGCGTGTTTTGTATCCGGTATTACTTTTTAATGAATTTTCTAACTATGGTTTGATTGTTGAAACAATATATTCGGTTTCACGTTATTATTTATTAAGAAATTAATTTTCAGCAGTGCACCGGAATTCAAGTCATAGATATTGCGTGTTTTGTATCCGGTATTACTTTTTAATGAATTTTCTAAATATGGTTTGATTGTTGAAACAATATATTCGGTTTCACTTTATTATTTATTAAGAAATTAATTTTCAGCAGTGCACCGGAGTTCATTTCATAGATATTGCGTGTTTTGTATCCGGTATTACTTTTTAATGAATTTTCTAACTATGGTTTGATAGTTAAAACAATATATTCGGTTTCACTTTATTATTTATTAAGAAATTAATTTTCAGCAGTGCACCGGAATTCAAGTCATAGATCATGCGTGTTTTATATCCGGTATCAATTTTTAATGAATTTTCTAACAATGGTTTGATTGTTGAAACAATATATTCGGTTTCACTTTATTATTTATTAAGAAATTAATTTTCAGCAGTGCACCGGAATTCAATTCATAGATATTGCGTGTTTTATATCCGGTGTCACTTTTTAATGAATTTTCTAACAATGTTTTGATTGTTGAAACAATATATTCGGTTTCACTTTATTATTTATTAAGAAATTAATTTTCAGGAGTGCACGAAAAATTCAAGTCATAGATATTGCGTATTTTATATCCGGTATCAATTTTTAATGAATTTTCTAACAATGGTTTGATTGTTTAAACAATATATTCGGTTTCACTTTATTATTTATTAAGAAATTAATTTTCAGCAGTCCACCGGAATTCAATTCATAGATATTGCGTGTTTTATATCCGGTATCACTTTTTATTGAATTTTCTAACAATGGTTTGATTGTTGAAACAATATATTGTGTTTCACTTTATTATTTATTAAGAAATTAATTTTCAGCCGTTCACCGGAATTCAATTCATAGATATTGCGTGTTTTATATGCGGTGTCACTTTTTCAAGAATTTTCTAACAATGTTTTGATTGTTGAAACAGTATATTCGGTTTCACTTTATTATTTATTAAGAAATTAATTTTCAGCAGTGCACCGGAATTCAAGTCATAGATCATGCGTGTTTTATATCCGGTATCAATTTTTAATGAATTTTCTAACAATGGTTTGATTGTTGAAACAATATATTCGGTTTCACTTTATTATTTATTAAGAAATTAATTTTCAGCAGTGCACCGGAATTCAATTCATAGATATTGCGTGTTTTATATCCGGTATCACTTTTTATTGAATTTTCTATCAATGGTTTGATTGTTGAAACAATATATTGTGTTTCACTTTATTATTTATTAAGAAATTAATTTTCAGCCGCTCACCGGAATTCAATTCATAGATATTGCGTGTTTTATATGCGGTGTCACTTTTTCATGAATTTTCTAACAATGTTTTGATTGTTGAAACAGTATATTCGGTTTCACTTTATTATTTATTAAGAAATTAATTTTCAGCCGTGCACCGGAATTCAATTCATAGATATTGCGTGTTTTATATCCGGTATCACTTTTTAATGAATTTTCTAACAATGGTTTCATTGTTGAAAAAATATGTTCAGTTTCACTTTATTATTTATTAAGAAATTAATTTTCAGCAGTGCACCGGAATTCAATTCATAGATATTGCGTGTTTTATATACGGTATTACTTTTTTATGAAATTTATAACAATGGTTTGATTGTTGAAACAATATATTCGGTTTCACTTTATTATTTATTAAGAAATTAATTTTCAGCAGTGCACCGGAATTCAAGTCATAGATATTGCCTGTTTTATATCCTGTATCAATTCTTAATGAATTTTCTAACAATGGTTTCATTGTTGAAA
>CAWVRF010000140.1:0-84672 GCA_963932465.1 Maratus speciosus | reverse complement strand
GACAGATTATTTATTTATTACATATATTATAAAACACAGACGTGTCCATTATTAATAGTATGCTAAAGAGTAACATTAGATATGTCATATATCTGCGTCACAGGATTTTCATATTGAATAATCCTAGTTTGTACTCAATCCAATGAAACAGAAAAAAAGTACTTTCAGATAAATTCTATTAAAAAAGTGAAAAGTAATTTGTAGATTTTTAATTCAAAATCACTTTTCTGGGGTGGGGAGGGGTATGGAGAATACATCTATTTGATTTTATTGTCTGTTTTAGGTTAAATAACTGTAACATGTATGTATGCATAAAACCTCTTAATATCAGCTCAAATTATTGAAATAATCAGGGGCCAGTTTTATACAATAAACAGGATCTGCACTTTGAGTCAATATTTTGGTTCTTTACACCTCTCTCCTTCTGTCATATTTTATGAAAAATTAAATCTTTGGTGATAACAAAACAAAGAAAAAATATGAAAGCATTCTTAAAAAAAAATGAAGATGAGAAAAAAATTCCAAAAACTGACTATTAAAAAAAATGCATTGCATTTAAAAATATATATACAAGGCATAAAATATGACTAAAATCAGCTTTTGAAATAATTTATTACATAGCTTTAAACCTTCGAATATGACTGAAAATAATAAAACATTTCCATGTATGGTGACATTAAGAATAAATATCTATTATGAAAATACATGACATTAAAGCATTTTTTTTAAATAAAAATTGAGAACATTAATAATGTAATTTTTTAATTTCATACAGTTCAAATCCAGTAAGAGCTAATAATCCCCCCCCCCTCCCCCGAACCATCATCAAAAGAAATCTTTTATTTCTGTTATGTTCTCTTCTTACCTCCCCAATAAAAAAGTAAGATACACAAAGGAAAACAGTACAGTAAATTGATTTTCAAATTCAGATAAACTCATAAGAATTTAATATCTGCTGACAAAAGTTTTAATATGGTTTTATATCCGGACATAATATCATTGTTTATAACAATAGTATAAAGATGCAATTCAATGAAAACCGAAATTAGATGACTAGTACAGAGTGATAAATAATCATACTTTTTTTTTTTCTATGTAGAGATAATGAAGTGAACAAGACTTAATTATTATGTAGACTGCAAGCAAAATGGAACATGCAATGTTTTTGTAGGAAACAATCATTTATCAGTTATTTGTATTAAAAAAAATCTTTACAAGTTTTACATACACATTAATATATTTTCATTTTTACAATTTTCATTTGCACTATATCAGTAAACTAATGCCATTATATGCTGTCTTTATTACCTTTGTAATTATTTATCTTCCACTCATTCTTAATGTAATATTTTCTCTTTAATGACTGAAAATGCAGAATTGAGAATAATTTTGTGGATTTCCTCTCTTGAAAAGTTTAACTAAATTTCCCTCCTCCCTGCAAGTTTCACCTTAGTTTTGCATATTTATTTTATAGTACTGAAAATATTATTTTACATTAATGTAGCAAGTAAATGTTCATTGTTATGCCACATAGTGATAGATTTTTAAAATAACATGCCGGAAATTTTTTTAAATTAAAAATTAGTAAATTACTTTACAGTTTTTCAATAAAAGTTATCTGAAAGTACATTTTTTCTTTTATTCCACTGAGTAAAACATTAGGAATATTCAATATTTAGATGTTAAGATATATGCAATTAAAGCAAAAGTCCATGTTGTAACATTTAATCTTTCTTTTTAGCATATTGTTACTAATGGACATGTTTGTGTTGTATAATACTATAACAAACCCTACATATGGTTAAAAAATAACTAAATGCATTTGTCTATTTATTTTTTCTTATATTCTTTAATATCTATAATCTATTACTTCCAATTTTTACATAATAATTATTATTATTTTGATAGAAACAGTTGCTCTGATTTTCAGTTTTATGTATTGTAGAACTTGCTGTAATTAGCTGGAACAAAATAATTAAACTGAAATCAACATATTAAATTAGTATTTCACAAGAATGGAGTTATGTAAGACACAACAAATCATACAGTGAGACTTCAAAAATCCGGCATCAAAACCATGTTTTCCCATCCTTTTCCTTTTACACTATCAAGCTATCGTAGAAGAAAAATAGAAATTGCTTATCAATTAAAAACTTCCAGATCGAAAGTAAAACTGCAAAAAAATAATAATATTTGACATTTTTTACATTTATCAGAGGCGATTATTTTCTGAGAGCTGCACCGTTGCTCAGCAACGGCATGGAGACTAGTACACAAGTTCTTTGGAATCTCTCTTCTGATGCTGTGCTAAGCAGAACCGTTGATAACGCTATTAGCAGCTCCGAAGACGAGGACGAACAACAAGCAAAAGAAAAGGTGTCACTAGAAAAATTCATAAATTTGACTGGAGAATTAATATCTGCGTTAGAGAACAAGACTGTATTTCCGAAATAGAGATTCTTCATTTGTATAAAATACAAGAAAAACTTGTTAAAGAACGGTCAAAAAAATTGAAACAAGCAAAATTGACATCGATGTCTCCGAAATTACATGAGAAGAAATAATTTCACTCTTTATTGGATTTTTTTTTTCTGTAACATAGAATATATCAATAAATGTAAGGTTATTTTTATATTTAATTTTCTCTTTTTTTTATTTAATTATCACTTAATGAATTAAATTACGGCTAAAGGCACCATTAAGAAAATAGTACTACTTTTGATATTCCTAGTTTCTACATTTGGCATTCCTTAAAAAATAAGGAATTTTCAAAAATCCGGCATAATCTCAGTCTCGATGATGCCGGATTTTTGAAGTTATACTGTATCTGTTTTGTATTCTAATCATTATAATATAAGTAGTTAGTGAAGATAAAATTGCCAGGTTGTTCACAGCTTTTTCACTTGTTGTGTAAAACTGACACATAGTTAAGGCCAATTTTGACTTTTAAATTTAGAGTTTTATTTAGTTATATGACTATTTATATAACTTATTTATTTATTTTTTATAACTATTTCTTTCATCTCTTTAAATCAAGGAAGTAAAAAGTACAAAAATTGTTGTATAAATGGATTTAACTTTTCCAATGTATTTTAATTATTTTTTGTTTTCATAACATTTAAAACCTTGTAAATTTCCCATGTATTTAGTGAAAAATTAAAGGTAAATAAAATGTATTCTACAATGAAATAATAAATTAGTTATAAAAATTATTAAAAAATCGCATTGCATTTAAAAAATATATACAAGGCATAAAATATGACTAAAATCAGTTTTTGAAATAATTTATTACATAGCTTTAAACCTTCGAATTCAATTGAAAATAATAAAACATTTCATGTATGGTAAAATATTACTTTGAGAATAAATATCTTTTATTATGAAAATACATGACATTAAAGAATTAAAAAAAATAAAAAGTGAGAACATTAATACTAATGTAATTTTTAAATTTCATACAGTTGAAATCTGGTAAAAGCTAAATCCCCCCCCCCCCCCCTTCCCTGAAAAAAAAACCACCATCAAAATAAATCTTGTTTCTGCTATTTTTTCTTCCCACCCTCCCCAATTTTAGTTAATTATTTAAGGTATGAGGTATTCGCTACGGCTTTTGCTGGCATGACCTCAAATGATCTCAAAATGGCATTATTTCCTTGGAACAACCTTCCTCCAGGAGGAAAAAAGGCAGAACCCCCCCTCCCCAATCAAAAAGGAAGATATATAAAGGAAAACAGCATTGTAAACTGATTTTCAAATTCAGATAAATTCCTAAGAATTTAATATCTGCTGACAAAATTTTTAATATGGTTTTATATCTAGACATAATATCATAATTTATAACAATAGTATAAAGATGCAATACAAAAAAAACCCAAAATTAGGTGACTAGTACAAAGTGATAAATAATCTTAATTTTTTTTAATGTAGAGATAATAAAGTGAACAGGACCTAATTATTATGTAGACAGAAAGCAAAATAGAACATGCAATATTTTTGTAAGAAACAATCATTTATCAATTCTTTGTATTTAAAGAAAAAATCTTTACAAGTTTTACATACACATTAATACACTTTCATTTTTACAATTTTCATTTGCACTATATCAGTAAACTGATGCTATTATATGCTGTCTTTATTACCTTTGTAAGTACTATTTATTTTCCACTCATTCTTAATGTAATGTTTTCTCTTTAATGACTCAAAATGCAGAATTGAGAATCTTCTATATTTGGTGGATTTCCTCTCTTTTGAAAATTTTAACTAAAATTTCCCTCCTCCCAGCAAGTTTCGCTTTAATTTTGCATATTTATTTCATAGTACTGAAAATATTACAGTACAGGACCTATTATCCGGAATCCTTGGGATCGAAGGCTTTCCGGATTTCGGAATTTTCCGGATTTCGGGTCCTCCCGAATTCCGTCAAAAAAATTGCGGGAAAAACGCAAATTTCGTCAAAGGATCGAAAAAGCCCCCGCAATTTTGTCAAAAGATTGCAAAAAAAAAAAAATCCGCAAATTTCGCCATAAGATCGCGAAAAAAACTGCAAATTTGTCAAAAGATCGCGAATAAAATCGGAAATTTCGTCAAAAGATCCCAAAAAATAAAATTTCGTCAAAATCTCGCGAAAATAACGCAAATTTCGTCAAAAGATAGCGAAAAAAAAGTTTCTTCAAAAAATCGCGAAAAACACGCAAATTTAGTCAGTGGATCCACGGGAAAAAAACGCAAATTTCGTCAAAAGATAGCAAAAAAAATTTCTTCAAAGGATCACAAAAATTTCGTCAAAAGATCGTGTACAAATGAGAATTTCGTTAAAAGATCGTGGAAAGAAAACTCATAATTAGTGCAGAGGAGCGCCCCCTCCCTTTTTCTGTAAACTTAAAAAAAAAATTTGCTCTGATTTTCAGATTTTTTTTTTTTTTTTTAAATTCAGAATCACCCCTGATTCAAGTAACACAATTGTGTAGACATAATATTTTGTCGAAGTGAGAGAGAGAAGGTGTGGAATATCTGATGATTTAAAAAAAAAACGAATTGTAATATAAATTTTAAACTAAAATTTGACAAAAAAAATTATTTTTTTCTAATTTCGGCGCGGGGGGTGGGGGAGACCATGCTCCCCCAATCATTGATGTAACATATTTTAGTGGTTACACATTGCAACACAATAGATTTAAAAAAAAAAAAAAATTACAAATCTGTAAAATTTTCGAAAAAGTGCAAAATTTTAGTAAAAGTTTACAAATTTAGAAAATTTTTCAAAAATTTTTTTTTCTGGATTTCGGGTCCTTCCGGATTTTGGAATTCCAGATAATGGGTCCTGTACTGTATTTTACATTAATGTAGCAAGCAAATGTTCATTGTTATGCTTGATAGATTAAAAAAATTACATGCATGATTTTTTTTTTTAGTTAAAAATTATTAAATTACTTTAGAGTTTTTCTATAAAATTTATCTGAAAGTACAATTTTTTATTTTATTCGTTCGAGTAAAAATTAGTATTATTCAATATTTTGACATGATTCAATCAACACAAAAGTTCATCTTGTTACATCTAAAGTTACTTTTTAGCATAGCATCACTGATGGATATGTTTTTGTTTCATAATATATATAATAAATAAATAATCAATCTGTGCAAACAAAAATGCATAAAAAAATTTTTGATTAAAAGTAGGTCATTGTTTCATTTCGTTGTTAATAGTTAGTGTTAATATGACATAATGGATACAATAGTTAATCAATATTATTATAAGAATTTTTTTTGGACAGTGCCATAATTGGTTATTAACACCATCTATTGGTGTTAATATTTACTATTCATACCGATTTAGTTTATAAGGTACAAATCTAAATTCAGATTCAGTAAAGGTAGGATAACAAAATTGCACCTGCATTATAATAGGCAATACTTTAGAGAACCACGTGCATTGCACAACTAGTTAAAACAACAGCAAAATTAAAAAATGGAAGGTCACTGAAGCTATTGGATATTTAAGAGCGGAATCTGAGAAAATCATGAACGTTTTGGTAGTATTTCCAGGGATACATTTCATGCCAGGAGCCAAGAATAAAACTTACACTACAGAAGTAGGCTGTTTTAATCGATCTTTAAGAGAAATAAAAATAATTGTGAAGAATTGGGGTTTAAAAAAACTGAAGAAATTAGTTAAAGACAATTTATACAACTCAAAACTTCAATACTATCAAGCATTGCAATAAAAATGAAACAGTTTTCAATTTTTTTCGTTCGGCAGTGAAAGTGTGTGGGGGGAAAAGGGGTAGGGGTACATTTCTTCGGAAGTTTTTTTTTTTTTTAAATATTAAAATGCATTTCAATGAAATATGCACACACAAAAAAGTCAACGTTTAGCTGTTAATATTAGCATATAAGAAAAAATACAAAACCGTTAAAAATTCTTTATATACATTATACATTTTACATAATTTCTTACTTGAACCATTTTGATTTAATAATTTTAATTATACCACAAAATTTGCAGGAAATCAAAATGGAGGTAAAATTTTTTAAAGAAAATTTAGTTTTAAAGGATGTTTTTCTTAAAATCTACTTATTTTTAATGGCAGATAGTATAATATGAGCCTCTATGTGATTCTATTTTATTTCGGGCTATTTAAAAATGTAATTAAAGAAATTATTAAATTGTTTTGAGAAAAGTTTTATACAGAACAAAACAAGGTATAAAATGATTTCGTAAATTTAATTTGCAATTGCAACAAATAAAATGCAGAAAAAAATGTTGAATAATATTCCGATCAAACAACAGATGGCAGCATGAAAAATCATAAATCGAACAAGAACTTTTAATCGAAATATTTTTTTTTTATTTCTGCTTTAATGTCATGTCGCCATTTTGGGAAAAATAGCATAGTAGAATAGGGTGGGGGTAAGTTATGGTGTTCTTTTAATCAATCTTATATTCTTTCGTATTTGTTCCACATTTAGATGGAATATAATGTGTGCAGAATAGGTATGATTTTGAGTATTTTCTGATCAATATTATTTAGGAGCTGATATATTAAAAAAAATTAATTCTTTATTTACCTTATATGCCTATTAGACTAGTATTTACTTAGTGATTGGAAAAACCACTTTAGTTTTCCTTTCTTGCTGCATATAGATATATTTTATTTCAAAATTTAGTTAACCACATGTATAACAACCTGTGTTGAAAAGTTATGAATACAGACTAGATTTTCAAAAGTATTTGCTACTTTCACAATTTATTTTTTCAAAGAATTCAATCTACACCCAATTTTGAAGACAAAAAAGTACTTGTATATAATTTAAAATAATTTTACAGTATATAACTTTTATTTACTGTCCTTACAAAAATTTCCCAACTATTTGCATAATGGTTCCAATCCTTGTTGTTGACAAAGGGTGCTGAGTTTGAATCCCGACTTAGAAGTGTTTAGGTTTTTTTGCTCTGAGGGTTGGATTCCAGGTTAAACGAAGGTCTCAGTATGCTTATTACATATGTGTAGACCTACTATATTAACTAAATTTTGAATTAACGAGTTAATATTGTTATGTATTCTTAATTTATTAAGAAAATTTTAGTAAACATAAAAATTGAAGATTTTAAAGATGAACATAAATCATTTATTGGTAGATTAATATCTTTCTTTATTTAATGTTATTGAGATGTATGTTGTTTTCAAAACTGCTCCGTGATTGGCGTGATTTTTTTGGCGACTTTAATGAAAACGATGATTGTGCCAAAGATGGCAACCTTTCTATAAGTGCAGCATGGAAGAGTCTTTGCTTGAATGGAAATTCATTTTATTTTTGTCCCTGCTCAGATTGGGTTTTTTTTTTTTGTTTTGTTTTGTTTCTGACTTTTTGGCTGGATACAAGAGATGATCTACCGAAAAAGGAGTGCAAATTTTAATTCCAAATTCACTTTAGATCTGCTGAGTAAAGCAAATCGCATTGCTGTTATGTTCTTATAGTATCTTATTCCTCTTTTATAGTGTACTACTTCTTCTTTCTGTATTTCATTCAGATTGGAATATTTCACGTCCAGGTAGGTAAAGTAGAGGTAGTATGTTTCTTGATTTTTTTATATTATTTTTAATAACTAGTGTTTTAAAATATTTTATTAAAAAATATTATTTCAAAATATTTCTTTTTATTAGTGATATGATTTGAATGTTAGTGTTTTTTATGCAAATCCTCAAATTTTCCCTCAAATCCAAAACTCTAAAATCCGCACATCTTTGCTGACGTAAACAAAGAAACTTTCATTGAAAATGTAGGAGACAATTGACTTTCTCATTTTTATATCATTTTGGACACATTTTAATACGTAATTCTAGTTAATTTGATTTAATTCATACTTTATCATGAATTAAGTATTGCTTATATCAGTGGTGATCAGAATCTATTTACCCAATACATTTATGTATTAATCTTTTTTGGTTATTAAGTCTAGCTAAACATGAAATAAAACTTCATTATTTTAGGATTTCAATGTAAATTATTAGTGTACTTTTATGAAGCAAGTTTCATGGAATAATTGAAGATAAATGTATCTCATCATTATTATGCATTATTAATTATTCATTTGATCTCTACTTTTAAATTTTAATCATTAATTATATTTTCTAAATTTTTCATTATTTTACTTATTTTAATTTTTTACTACATTGTAAGCATTCATTATGATTTCAAATGAATTATCACACTCAAACGATTGTTTAAAAAATGTAAACAAAGCAGGGACCAGAAATCCAAAAAATTCTAAAATCCACACATCCTCTGGTCCCAAGTTATGCGGAGGAGCCTACTGTATAACCAAATACAGCATAACTTCTTTAATTCAGATTACAAAAGTTTTGAAATTATAATGCATTTAGACAAATAATAATACAGTAATCCCAATAATACAGTAATACAGACTGGGTCATTCCATGTCAAATCACCCAGAATTTTCTAAAAATGACACCCAACCATCTTCAATTTTCATAAACTTTGCTGTATTTGTAGAATTTTTAATGCTGATTCCAAAAATATCATTCATATTGAAATATATCAAACGGTTTGTGAGTTATGAACTTTTAAATGTCTTTCAAGATGGCCGATTTGCCGCCATTTTGAATAGCAATGTGACAGCGTAAAGGTCTATAACTTCTTTCAGGTTTAAGCTAGAATTTTCAAATTTTTTTTGTTCTGTTCAGAATAAAGTGTACTTTCATTTAAACTGATTTTTGTGCAGCTTATTCTATTAAAACGCTCTCAGAAAATGATTTTTTGTCATTTTTTAAATAAAAAAAAGGGTAACTTTAATGGCTGATTTCCCCCATTGTTCCCCCTTCAATTTTCATCTAATTGCATAAATAGGCAGCTCAAAGTGTGTTTTGATGCCTGATAAGAAAATTTTAATGGGAAGTTCACAGGTGTTTTGTTTAAAGAAGAATTTCCAATTTTACTGACCATCCATAAGTAACGGGTACAAGATAATGTTGATATTTCATTTATTACCAGAAATATCATACATATTTACATCTAAAAGTTTGATAAGGCTTTATCTTACATAAACATACACATATTTTTTAATGTGGCTATGAAGAAGGGGAATCCCACAGGAATAAATAGGAATGCTAATAATGAATTCCTGCAAGACATAGAAGTATTTTCCTAACAAACTGAAATCTATTGCAAAGTTTCAGTAAATTATAAGTAAAAAAGAAATAATGGGAAAAATTCTATAAATAGTCACATTTTATAGCAAAATCATACTTGTATATAATACAAAATATAATAAAAAAAATACATTAAGTAAATATTATCGTACTTTAAAATTATGCAAAATAACATTTAGCACATACACCGTAAAAATGCTATTGAAAATATATCTACATCAATGACAATTAAAAATAAAGATAATTAATAAAATTTGTTCTCTTTATATTTCGATTTTATTTCCTTCTAATTTTATGTTTTGCCCATTTGGTGCTTATTAAAGCACTGGATGCATCACCAAGTTTATATATTCTACCATTGGTAGTATTGATGTCACATGCACAAAGGATATGACTGAAAGGCACAATACAACTGTCATTTACTGTCCAATAATACGAAGGTGATGGGCCATTGTGGATGCATGAATTTAACAGTTGCATCTCCTTCTTTTTTGTGGACTTTTGACACTAAGCCTATATACCAATTCCATTCATACAAACGTGCTACATAACTTTTAAGAGATGGAATATCCAAAGTCTCTTTAATATTCCTATCAAAAGATGAACAAACAGAAAAATTTTCATCAGTATTTATTTTTTTTCCACCTATTAATAAGTTTTCTGTAGATCCATAATAGTGCATACTGCATGTTCCAGGAATTGTCGTAGCAAGTTGCATCCGATGAGACATGTTGTTGCACAGTTTTAACATGTCACTTTTTGTGATGATAAAAATTGTTATACCATCAATGTTTTGTCTGCAATATTCATACATCATAGCCACATTTGCAATTTGATCATGCAATGGCCTTTGCAGACTTGCTTTTATCACAAGTCTTTTAACACCCCCCTCCCCCCCATCCCATCGCAAACAGATTTTCCATGACTTTCAGCAAAAAAGCTCCATTTTGCTTTTATTCCACCAAAATCATGTTCATGGGTTCAAAAATGTTTTTCAATTTTAATATTGGGCAGCAGAGCCACCAGTAAAATATTCTACATTTGTAGCTAAGATATACTTATTATTTAAATGCTCTATGATTAATTTTTGAGTCTGATAAAGCATTGGTACATCATGGTCCATATCATCTGAAAGCATGCAAAGGCTTTGACTTTTTAAGCTGCTTCCATTTTTTTTGCTTTACATATAATGCAACTGTATGTAAAGTACAGCAACCAGGCACCCAATGGTAGCTGTTGTGCTTCATCTTGCAATACAAAAGAAAAGTTCTCACTAAAATCCATTTGTATGAGAGCCTCATGACTAGTAAGATTTTTTTTCAAATAAGTGCTTTGGGACTTGGATATGTGTGTATGGGGAACGAGCTTTTCAATCTTTTTAAGAATAAGATGGATGAAATCGTACAGAGTAGATGTATGTGATGTTATTTATACTCTGTCAGTTGATACCCACTGTTTATGTTCAATTTCGTCTTCAGGATCAAAATCCGTAAATTTTAACTTTAAAAAATCTTCAAGAACATCTTTCTTGGGACATTTGCTGCATATATGTAACATACAATTTATATTGTTAGAACTGCAAACCAATTTCTGGATTAAACTTTCATATTTTTCTTCAATCCCTGTTGCTGCAATAACCAACTGAACTTTCTGATGTATTGTATACATGCAGACAGAATGTGTGCCAGAATTTCCAACTAAGACACAGTGCTTGGGTCGCAGGTCAGCAAATTTTGAAAACCCAATTTTATTATTGGTAGGAAATTTCAATCGAAATTGGATATACAGTTAATTCAGATTACAAAGAAGAAACCTTTTTTGAACATGGGCGGACATTTTTTTTATGCTGACCGTATCCTCCTGACCAGGCATCAGACATGAAAATTCATTATCTTCATGAAATTCTTTCACAGATTTTATAGTGTCTTCTCAAGTATAAAGTCTATACTTGGTACTCAGTTACACTAAAGGTTTCAATTATTTTCTTTCTTGCCCATCATGACTCAGGAATCAAAGTTAGCAACTGATTTTTTTCTCTGGGACTAATTTGTGGAAACTTTTCTTTCACCATCTCCATTAATCTTTCAAATTCTGAAGCTTTTCTTTTGATTCACATTATCTTCATCAGAGCTACTGTTTTCACTCTGAAGAACGTTCTCTTCCAAATCAAGGGTACAAGCAACCTCCTTTCGCAAGGCAATTTTCATTTACTGTAATTTTCTTTCTCCAGCAGACACTTTCCTGTGTGCAGAAATTGCATGTAACCTTAGTGGTGAACTTCCATTAAGCTTTACGTGATATATTTCTTTCTGATCCATGTTTGATGTAATTTCTTCAAAAAAATCAGTGGACTGACACAAGTCTTTCTGTTCTTTCACATATACTTACAGCAAAGCTCTTGCTTTTTCCCCTACAGGTTGAACTGAACATAGTTTCTTACCAGGAATGGCATCATTATGTAGCTTATGCCTGTAATTCTTAGCTTGATCCACACTTATCACATATAAGGATACTTTTCTTGGTCTTGTTAGGATGAAGATTAACTAAATGAAAAAAATTTCTTTTGCTGAATTTACATATGCAGAAAGTGTTCTCTGTGAGCAAAGCATATTGTTGAGTTTTCGCTATCTTCTAAATTGCATCTTAATTCAAGAAGTTCTTTATTTTTGATGGATAACTCATTGCGATGGTGGATAGCTTGAGGATTATTTCAATCAGAATTTGGATTATTAATATTTAAAGTAATATTGTCCTTTTTTTGTTTATCCATAAGAAAACATCTAATTTAATACAACAAAGCAGCATCATTTATAGTTATAAGATCAAAAGAGAAACTTTAATCTTTTTTTAACAGATTGGCAGAACAAGTTGTAAAATTCTGCTTAATCTGGTTGGTTGAAAAAATCTTCTTGGAAGTAATTTTAGTCTGATTCGTTGAAAATCTCTTTCTGTTGAGTACATCTATCTGGTTGGTTGAAAAAACCCCTTCTGGCAAACCAAAGTGATATTATTGGTTAAAATTCTGTCTTCTGGAAAGTTCTGGTAATAAATTAACCCAATCAGATAATTTTAGCAATTAATTAATTAGAAATTTCATATTTTGGACAGCAATTTTCGATGTATAATTCAACAATAATTACAGCTTTAATGTTATTTACTTTTAAAAAATGAACCAAAGTGAAATAAAGTATATATATTTTTTTTTATTTTGAACTAAATTTTAAATTTTTAAATCGTCCATTAAAAATTTTATAACAGGTATCAAAACACACTTTGAGCTGCAATATTAATATAACAGAGTTAATTTTTTAACTAATTATATTTATTTTAAATGTAGATATATTTTTAATAGTATTTTTACTGTGTATGTGCTAAATGCTATTTTGTATCATTTTGAAGTACGATAATTTTTACTTATTGTATTTAGTTAACAATTGTAATTTTATCATTTTGTATAATATGCAAGTATGATTTCACTATAAAATGTGACAATTTGTAGAATTTTTTCCATCATTTTGTTTTTATTTAAAATTTACTGAAACTTTGCTATAGATTTCAATTTGTCATGAAAATACTTCTATGTCTTGCAGGAATTCATTATTAGCATTCCTATTTATAATTCCTGAGGGATTCCCCTTCTTTTTAGCCACATCAAAAA
Organism: Maratus speciosus; assembly: GCA_963932465.1. Classification (NCBI taxonomy): domain Eukaryota; kingdom Metazoa; phylum Arthropoda; class Arachnida; order Araneae; family Salticidae; genus Maratus; species Maratus speciosus. The sequence goes on along the minus strand of CAWVRF010000140.1, from coordinate 71,346 downwards.
AATATATATGTTTATGAAAGATAAAACCTTAACCAAACTTTTAGATATAAATAAGTATGATACTTCTGGTAATAAAAGAAATATCAACATTATCTTGTACTATCCGTTACTTATGGAAGTCGGTAAAATTGAAATTCTTCTTTAAACAAAAAACCTACAAACTGCCCCTTAAAATTTTTTTTATCAGGCATCAAAACACACTTTGAGCTGTCTATTTATGCAATTAGATGAAAATTGGAGGGGGAACAATAAGGGAAATCAACCATTGAAGTTATACCTGTTTTAAATTTAAAAAATGGCAAAAAGTCATTTTCTGACAGCATTTTAATGGAATAAATTGCGCAAAAATCTGTTTAGATGAAAGTTTACTTTATTCTGAACAGAACAAAAAAAATTTTAAAGTTCTAGCTTAAACCTGAAAGAAGTTATAGACCTTTATGTTGTCACATGTGCCATTCAAATTGGCGGCAAATCGGCCATCTTGGAAGACATTTAAAAGCTCATAACTCACAAACCGTTTGATCAATTTCAATATGATTGACATTTTTGGAATCAGCATTAAAAACTCTGCAAATTCACTGACTTTTATCAAAATTGGTGATGATGGGTGCCATGCCCTGGGTGATCTGACATGGAATGACCCGACTCCCTTAAATCCACAACCCTAAAATCGGCGTATTTTTTTCAGATGTACTAAACGATGAAATTTACAGTTAAGTTGCACAAACAAAATTCAAAATGGCACCGAAATCAGCGACTACCGCAATGTTTTTTTACTAAATTTTTCGTTAATCATTCTCTTTTGGCTATTACAGCTGATTTATTACTAAATAAATTTACATTACTTTTGATTTTGATATAAATTAACATATCTATATCAAAAATTCTAGGCTTCAAAATGGAAAAATTCACGAACCAGAACGGTATTTTAAAATTATTGTTCGCAGAATTTTTTTTTTTTTTAATTATAGACAAATTTATTTCTAAACATACAAAGCAGTAAAGTACAAAGTCTAAAGTTCGGAATCCTCGGGACTTTACAAAGTCCGAAGTTTGGATTTTTCCGAATTTTGTGTCATCAAAAATATAACTTTTCCAATAAAAAGAAAAAATAAATTTCACTACTTAAAAATGCAAAATATGACATTCATATATTAAAAATTACATGTAACAGCTATTAATACTAAATTAAACAAACTTTTACATTAAATAAATAATAACAAAATAAAAAGTAAAACAAAAACATTTATCTAAGTGAACATACAATTTAAGAACAATTTTTAACAACAATTTCATAGAATTTAAGAACTTACACTATAAAACATTTCAGATAATGTGCACTGCTTTAATAACTTTGGCTTCTGATTAAGAAGTTTTCCTTTTATTTTGTACTTCGACATGAGTTCTGATTCGGTAATGAAGCTTCTTTGCTCCAGACCTTTAATGGCATAATCCAGTGAGTTTATAATTTCATCGATTGGCACCTTTTCTTCTTTTTCCTCATTGTCACAATCACTTTCTTCTGCTTGTTGGTTAAACCATCTCGCAAATTTCACCATCACTTAATGTGCTTTAGGCGCGTCCTTATTAACATCCATAACTTTCAACAACTAACAAGGATATCACTTTCCTCTAAAGGCATTGCCGAGGATTTAGCATACATTAAAAGTTCTTCCATGTAACGTTTCTCTTTCCTCAAACAAGAACCCTCCCAGTCTGGTTCCCAATCATCAGCAGCAAAAAAAATTGATGAAGGCCATATGTTATGCCAAGCATTTTTCAAAGTGTCAGAAATATTGTCCCACTCACGAGCGATGCTCCACTAAACGTCTTTGACATTAAATTGTTTCACAAAGTCATGTACATTTTTTCCACTGTTAAGGAAGTGTAGCATACGCCTCAGGATCATTTTTATAATGGAATTTTAAAGCTTGCAAAATACCATAGGCTGTATTAACGATGTGCAATTAGGAGGCAAAAAAATAGTTTTCACATTTTCTTCAACAAAAATTTCTGCCTCTGGATGAGCTGAGAAATTATCCAGAATTAAAATGATACTTGCATCATTTGGAAAACCGATTGCTTTGCTGTGAGCTTTAGCTTTGGGTACAAAATTCTTATGGAACCATTCTGTCGTTATATCCCGTGTTATCCACGCTTTTTTACTTGCTCTATAGTGTATTGGGGGAAGGTTTTGACTCCTTTAAAGGCACGGGGTTTAGAACTTCCAATAACTGGAAGTCTGCACTGGTGCCTGCAGCATTTGCACATGCTAAAATGGTGAGTCTTTCTTTTGCATCCTTAATGCCTGTGGGTGCGGTTTCGTCTACCGTTGCAAGTGTTTTCCATGGTAAGTAATGTCAAAACAAGCCAGTTTCATCGGCGTTATATATCTGGTTTGGTGTTAACGATTCATCAGGTATTAATTTGACAAATTCATACACAAAGTGTTCTGCTGCTTCATAAGCTGCTGAAGCTCTATCGCCGCATATTCTTAGTTGACATATTCCGTGCCATCTTTTGAATTTGGTAAGCCAGCCAGTAGAATATTCACAAGGGGAGGATAAATTCATATCCGTGTGAAACATTCTGGCTTGTTCCATAATCATTGGTCCTGTTAAGGGAACATATTCAGACCTTCGCTACCGGACCCATTCGATCATTACTTTATCTTCATTATCAGCAGATTGTATAGTTTTTCGTTCTTGCATTGCTAAGGGTACATCACTGTCTGCAAAAAATGCCAAAATTTGTTTATTTTGCTTTTGTATGTCGTACACTGTTGATTTGACAATGTTGTATTCCTCACATAAATGTTTCACTGTCGTTTCTTTCTCCAATTTCCTAAGTAATTCAACCTTTTTCGTGATTGTAAAATAATTATTTTTTCTTTTAGAACTACTATTTGTATCGTCAGGTATATTTCTCTTCATCACTGAACCTCAAATCTCTTAACCAATTCCTTAATACGTAATAAAAAGAGAGAGGCATAAAAAAGAACACAAGTGCATAGGTGTTTTAGCCGAAAATCCCGCTAAAATGTGGTTCCTTCCCCGCTCTCCTCGATTCTATTTTTAGACTGCTGATTGATGGACGAATTAGCGTAGCAAGTACAATTCTTTATTCCACCCTCTTTCCTCAATGTAAGCAGGGAGGGAGGTGAACGAAAACAAAAAAAAATATGATAAAGAATATCAAATAAAATTTCAAGACCTATTTTTTTTAATATAAGTGTAGGGGAAAGCATCAATTTCTGCAGAAAAAAAGCAAATAGAAAGTAATATCCGATGTGATGACTTTTTTTTAACAATTTTTTTTCCATTGTCGTTGGAAAGTCCGAACTTTGGACAATTCCGAACTTTGGGTGTCCGAACTTTAGACTTTGTACTGTATAAGAAAAGCATTCAAGACTCTAAATAATAACGAAAAAAGTTACAGAGAGCGCAATAAGCTATATATACTGATAATAGCATTAACACTGTTTTCCTTGCTTCTTTCCCTATTTCTTAAGTCATCATTAGTTTGAAATACTGGCCTTTTCTTTACTTTATGCATATTATATTTAACAACAGTTACATTAATAGTTTACTTTTATCCATCTTTATTTATTTAAATATGTAACTTACTTACCTTTTTTCGGCAGTCTTTAACTTTAAATACTTTTTATTTAATTTATTTCTGGGATGTTTACTTCGTAAACATCGTTAAGCCTTGACCTTCTCTGTATGAAAAACCATTCACGTAGTGCTAAGAACGAGTAATGACATATCGATCTTACGATCGCTTTACCACTAGATGGCAGTATAGGACATTTGGAATCGAATTGAATCGATTTCATCCGTAACAATTTAATATTTTTCGAAATTTTTATTTTACATAATTATTTTAATAATTACTTACTTTTAAACTAATAAAATATTTTAATATTTTACTTATTTTAATGTTTCACTTTATTTTAAGTAGTCATTATAATTTCCTTTGCTTAACTACCAATCAAATTAATGTTTAAAAAATGTAAATAAATCAATGACCAGAAATCCGCAAAATTCTAAAATCCGCACAACCTCTGGTCCCAAGCTGTGCGGATTTCAGGGAGTCTACTGTACTTGATTTTAGAAATAAGTGTGAAAGGTAAAAATAATTTTAAGCCTTTTACTTTAACATGTTTGTGTTAAATAGCATTTATTCAATTAAAAATACTGAAAAATATACAGGTAATTTTCTATCAAACAGATAATTTTTCTATCACAAATAATTTAACATAATTCTATAAAAGCAATGACACCATATAAATTCATCCTTATGCCATAAAGAGTTGTTTTTTACTAACTTCCCTCAGTGTAAAACATTATCATACAATTATTTATAATTTGAAAAAGTATGAGGTGTTATATTAAACAGAAGAATTATAGAGCTTTTTAAGTAAAAAATATTTGATGTTTAAAGATACTTAAAAGATTTTTCATATAGTTATTCTGCTAGAAGTTCTATTTTCAACGTTTGATTGTTAAATTTCTGAAAACTGAATAATTCATATTTCTTTTTCAATTTTTCATTTAGCTTACAACATTGTATTTTTTTCAAATAAGGCAAAAAAAATTACAGATAATGCGATTATTACAAATTTGAATCCATGGAATGAAATGATTAAGGCTCCTGCCCTTTTTTGAAATGGTAAAATATTCCTTATTTTCGACATAATTAATGTGTCATTAAATAAGGCGAATTGTACCATTTCAAAAAAATTGTTCCAATCGAGAAATCAGAATTTAAAAAGTAGCCCACTGGCAAAACTGGACAAGAGAGGCTAAGTCTAATCCTAAACAGTAACATCAATGTAGTGGGTCAGTTCCACTTTAAATGAAGAGCCTGGTCTGTTCAGCCCTGGTGTGTAAAGTATGCGAACATAATCAAGAAGATAAATGTTCGACTATTCATAGTTATATAAGACTTAATCGAAGTTCATGGTAAGACACTTTATATATTTTTGACTGAATACACAAATTGCGATCTTAGATACTTTTAAGATGTATTTGAAGCAAATTAATATAAAAGAGAAAACAGATCTAAAAATGTACTACTACATATAAATCTGGTGACCAGAGACCCTTGCCCCCTCACCCCTGATAAAATAATCTTGCTTCATAATTTTATAAGGATTTAATTATTTTAAATTCCTTGAGAATAATCCTCACCCTCTCTAACGTAAAAAGTTTCAAGTTAAAACAAAACTTCTGTTTATAGTTTTAATTGATGTGGTTCTCAAATACCCTACTCAACAACGTGAAACTTTCTTGCACAATTTCGAACTACACTGCTCAAAACAATTAAAGGATATTTGAAGTTTTATATAAAATAAAGATATAAACGAAATTTTTTTTGCCGAAAATAGTAGAAGAGAATCACAAATGCAAATTTTTCTGGTTTTCAAACTATGGAGTATGCAAATTTTGAGTTCGACGTCAAAAACGTCGCTTCAGCGGCAGCGAATGAAATTTGACTTTCAACTGGATAAAAGAGAATGAAGACAAGGATGATCGGCATTCAGTGATTGCTTTGTTTCGATGAGTACGATGTCTCAGCGAAGTCATTTGACAGATTCAGAAGCTTTGAGAATTGTTGGTAGGTTAGAAGGGGGCCAAACTCAAGCCGAAGTAGTGCAAGCCATTGGAGTGTCATTTCCAGGATCTGGAACCGTTTTTTGGAGAGTGGATGTGCAGGCCGAAGACCAGGGCAAGGTCGTAGATGGGCAACAACGCCCAATGAAGATCGGTATTTAGCGTTAACAGCTCGGAGACACCGAACCATGAACGCTACTCTTCTCCAACAACACTTTCGCTCGGCTACAGGCACCACGATTTCAACTCAGACTGTCCGAAACCGGCTCCATGCTGTAGGTCTGTATGCTCGCCGACCGATGGTATGTGTTAGATTAACATCAAGGCATCGTCGCGACCGCAGGGAGTGGGCAACCGAGCATGTCAACTGGGGGAGAAATGAATGGAGCAATATTCTGTTTTCTGACGAGTCCCGTTTTTCTGTGCATCCGGATAATAGGCGTATTTTCATCTGGAAGGACCGTGGCAGTAGCAATAATCCTGCGTTCGTGCACGAAAGTGTCAGATTTGGCGGTGGAGGAGTGTTGGTGTATGGTGGCATCTCCATTGACGGGCGCACTGACCTCTACATTATTCGAGATGGAGCTCTGGCTGGTCGCCGATATAGGGATGAGATCCTCAGACCTATTGTAGTCCCTTACGCTGCAGCAATCGGAGATAACTTCATTTTAATGGACGATAACTGCAGGCCACATCGTGCAAACCTGGTGGAGGATTTCCTTTTCGAGGAAGGAATCGTTCGAATGGAATGGCCAGCGTGTTCTCCAGACATGAATCCAATCGAGCACGTTTGGGACGCTCTAGGAAGACGAGTTTCTGGCCGCCAACAACCCCCACAAACTCTCCAAGAACTGGAAAGAGCTCTTCTGGAAGAGTGGGGCAGAATACCCCAACTCGTCATTAATAGCCTCATTGAGTCCATGCCTCAAAGGTGTTCAACGTTGCTGGCCACCCGTGGAAACCATACCCCCTACTGAAAATGATTTTCTTTGAAGAAAACACCTTTTCTTATTCTTTTTTTCTCATATGCACAAATTGTGTTTTTTTCCTTTAGTACACAAATGCGCAATAAAATGCATTTTTTTCTGCCAAACATGTGTAATTTATTCTCATATAACCTACTATGTCTGTCGACCATGTATCAATTAGCTAAACAGTTTACCAGATACAAAATCCACCTAAAACTGCAATATCCTTTGTTTTGAGCAGTGTAGTTATAAACATAAATGCATAAAATTGGCAGTTCTGAGTATTGAAGCTATTTGAAATAAGTTTTCTATTTTTGGATAAATAAATTACTTATTCATTTATAACCGTACAGTTTTACTCCTTTCCCTCAGTGTTGTGTGAAAAAATTCGATTCAAGACACACACTTTGACATGATTTTCTGAAACATCTTTCGTGTTTAACAAAAACAGAAAAATGTGTTTCGATTACATAATTTCTGAAACACAACACCTGCCAATTTCAAATGACCAAAAAATGCATTTAAAAATGTGTCAGAAAATAGCTCCTTTGGAGTTGAGAACAGTCTTATACACAGAAACACTTCAAAATAACATTATCATACAAATTGCAATCATGCAATACTCAATTCAATCACAAATAGCCTTTTATATTTACATCATCTTACTGCTTTTTAAAAATTCTAACTTTTTAAAATGACTTAAAGGAGATGTTCCCATTGCCCCCCCCCCCCCCACCTCTTCCCAGGGCCGTGCAAAGAGAAAACTGCGCCCGGGGCAGCGTGTCAATTTGGCGCCCCCCCCTCCCTTCAAAATTGATAAAGGGCAGAAACTTAAATAAATTATATTGAATAAATAGTTTGCGTTTATTTTAGAACTTTAAAAGATTTAATTTTAATTCAGAAATTCCAAACAACTAAATAACAGAAAAGAAAATTGCATTTATTTGTTAATGAAATCATGATGCTTTGCGACAGATTTTTCTTAACCTTTCTCACATATTTTTCTAGCCATTTTTAGTTCTTGTTAGTCTTTAAGCTGCAGAAAATGGGTAAAAATCGCTAACAACCAGATTGGAAACAAGCGGTGCCTTCAACCAATAAGTACTAAAAAAGCAAAACAAACAAAAAACCTGCAGAACATAATGTAAAAGATAAGAATAAATTATAGTTTCAGCACATTAATTAAGAAAGATAACTGAAGCAATGTTTTAATCTCTCTATTCTAAAAAAAAGTAACTACCGCTGTCGCCGCCGCCGCCGCCGGTTTTGATTTTTTTGTGATCGGAGGCCTTTCTTCGTTAATATTAACAAAAATAATGCATACAAAAATATGAAAATCGGTGGTTTTATACAGAAATGTTTGATAAACACGCTGATGCAGACAGTTTTCAAATCGAAGAATTATTTTAAGAGTTATTTAATGCTAAAGTTGGACAAAATCGTTCCACTAAAAAAGTTTTATAGCAGCAAAAACTATGCATGGCAGTGTAATCATTTTTAGATCATTTTATGCGTTAGAATTTGCCAGAGTGCAGATTGCATTAATTTTTTTATTTTGACTCATTTTTTCAGGTTTTATTTCTATTTTAAATTCAAATTTTCAGCATTTCTAGATATATTTTTTACAGATTTCAGAAAATTGTACTAATTTAAACTGTTGCCAACTGTATAAAAAGCGTAAGCAATAATGTTTGCTTCAAATTAAAAATTTATTTACACGTGACTATTATAAACAGGAAAAAAACTTTCAAATTAGAATTAAATAATTACGTATAAAAAGCAGGAACTTATTAAAAATTACGTCATAAAAAGTATACACGTGAATTTTAAAAGAGAAAGGATATTGTAAAATAATAAATTCATTAACATGCGTTAGAAGTCTTAGGAGAAATTACGTCATATTTACGTCATATTATAGTTATTACATAAAATGAACACAAAATAATATTGCAAAAAAGTTTAAATTTAGAAATTGCGCTAGACATTTATTTGATATTTTGAGAATTAATTTAAAATGTCTCATTTAAAAGAACTTTCTTTTCGCTTTGTTAAAAAATACCAGGAGACAAAGACTCTCTTTACTTAATTCCTTCTATATTAGCTTATTTTGAAATGTTGTTACACGTGTATACGTCATCAAGTTATTTTAATTTCGACGTTTTATTTGTGTTTTTATTAATGTAACATGTGTTTATTTTAAATAATGTTCTTTCGTTATTTAAAATAAAAATTATACCAGTTTGTATAATTTGGCGAGTGGTTTGGCGATTTATATAATTTGGCGAAATTGGTCGACAGGATAATCAAGTAGTACCGCAGCAGATTTGGCGTTAAAATTCCCCAATCAAAGAGAAATGAATAGAAATTCGTTTATAGGGAGATAGCCACTGTTTTTTAAATTATAATTCAATCTTTCGAAATCTTTTTAAAGCCGATCAAATTAGCGTGCATTTAGAGTCTGTGGTGGCTGGACGGGGGTTGGCGAGCGTAGCTCGTAGGGGCCGAGCCCCCTAGTTAATATAAAATATAATATCAGGCAAATACATTTTCTTGCATTTAGGGTAACAAAATCGTTTATTATTTTATGTGTAAAGATTGTGGTGACACACTGAATTTTATAGAAAGTAAATTCAGGTTGCTTAATCTCTCGACTCATAGTAGATCTTAAGTAGTTTTTACTATTTTATTGTTACTGGAATACTTATAAATTATGCACGCTGTCTCCATGTTTTTGTAATTCCTTGTTTTCCCAAAGTTAAAATTATGGAGCAACTAAAGGATTTCTAAATGATCCATTTTATAAAAGTTCTTATCTAATGGTGGAAATAAGGTTTTCGCATTTAAAACCTCGCTTAACAAGTCCATTCAAGTCAGCAATAAAGGGCAAGGTCCAGGCAATATTAACAGATTTTCGATAACTGATTTTAGATTCGCACCAGCCAGAAATTCAAATGCTTGTTTTACATTTCTCAGTTTCTCAAACCTCCAGTTCATTTGCACGGTTACAGTGTTTCTAAGTAACACGAAATCCTTCACATTCATATAAATTTCCACTTTCATCAGAAGCTTCGTAGTCAAATTGTTCTGCGAATTTTACGTTTTCTGTTTTGCTCAAATAAGGACTCTACATTTACAGACATAACCAAGTCTTCGCTTTCTTGTTCAAAAATTTCCTCTCTTATTGTCTGAAATGTGTTTTTTAGTGTTTCAATCAGTTTGCTGGCGATTAAAACATTGACAGTTTTTTCTTCTTTTTTTTGTGAGAATAATATTAACTTTTTCTATTTCATTTAAAATGCTGTGTCAAACTAGTAGGCCGTAAATATAGGGGAATTTCTTTATTTGCTTTATTAAGCTTTTTGCTCAGTAAGTTTACTCATTTTACTTCATTTCTATAAGGTCTTCCAGAGCTTTCAAAATCTGTGGCAATTGCTTGTAAACTGCAGATATAGCTTTATTTTTTCATGACCAAAGAGTATCGCAATGTTTCTTTAAATAAACTGATAAGTGGGACATAAGTATATCCCATCTTTCAGTAGAAGAGAAGAAAAAGCAAACACATTTTATACAGCTCCGGGCATTTTTGGTCATACACCAGCAGCACGAACTCAAAGTTTAGAGAATGTGCAGAACATGGTAAAAAATAGACGAATTAATTTACTTCGACGATTCGAGCTTACACAACATTATATTGGGAAGCCATATTTGCAGCATATCACAACATAGAACTCTGAAGGGTTGATATTGGTATTGTTTATGACGGCCGATTATCTACGAGTTGGATATAGTAGGCCGGAGTGGGATGGGAGCGTCCTCCTGTAAGGTCTTTCTAAGGGAACCTAACCCGTATTTACGCAAGGTTCGAAGAAAACTACGGGCAATTTCGAACGATTAGGCTGACGTGCGTGATTGGGTTGAACTCAGCACCTGCCGTCTACCGTCTTTGAGAACAGAACATCTCGTGCAGCTGTGAATGTCGAGATTATCGGACATTAGCTTATCTTAAATTTCTTATGCTAATTTTTTCCTTTTTTTTCTTCCTTTTTTTTTAACTTGATGTAGTCAAGAAACCTTTCCACGAATGAAAATTTTCTATTTTCGGTATCGTATAATTTGTGTCATTTGTTCTTTGTGAGATGTAATGCATTCCTAAACTGGACTGTGTTTAAAATTCAGTAACTTGCAAATGGTTACAGTTATTAAAAGAAATTCTTGCAGTGGAGTTATGTAAGATATTAGAAGTATTTTTATTGCGGTTCTCGGTTTTAGTTCCAAATAGCAGAGATAGATGGCAAGCAATAAGCACTCAATGAAGGTTTAAACTGAAATCCCCTAGCATCATGCGAAGGAAGAAGGTTAAATATATAGAATAGGCCTCTAAAATAAGATTGTATTGGAGAATGAGACCCACTCCATACATTTAGCCTCCTCTTTTCGCATCAGTGTTGGCGATTTTGGTTTTGGCCTTGATTGAGCACCTATGGTGCTAGATGTTGCCTTTATCGTGCTTGTGTGGTTATACATTGCTGGCATAATTGTCAATTCAGTATAAACTTCATTGATTTTCACGAATATGGTTTAATAAAGTATACTGCTGTAACCTGAATTGACTATAAACCTGTTTAATTCTTCAACAAATCATCGATATTTATGTTGTAATGTGAAATTGTAAAACTGCAGTATAAGAATTGAAAAAGTCATTTGTAACGCGAGCAGCTAGTGATTTGGTCTGCCCCACGGCATTGCACTTTCACTCTAAAGCGTAAGCTGAGTTCCCGAGGTGGTCATCGTTGCTTGCAGCGCCATCTATAGTTGCTATTTGGAACTAAAGTCGGGAATCGAGGTAAAGAAAAACTGACATTTTACATTACCTTCCCGCAATTTTTTTTAAATGGGTGTCATCATTTATAGGTTATTGAATTTTAAAAACAGTCAGTCCATTTTAGGACACTCGGTATATGGAGCGCGATCGAACGAAATTGAAAAATACCTTGCTCTATTAATTTCGTTTACAATCGTTTTCCTTACTTCATTGGCAAGAAAGTTCATAATTTCATCCTGAATATATTTTGCCATTTATCTTTTTCACTTTCAATAATTTTCACTTTAGCTCTTTTCAAATTTGCTGTCGGTTATATGATTTAATTTTAAACGTCTTTCAAGTTTCTTTTAGCGAATGCATGCATTCCTGTGTTCTAGAGCATTTTTATGCTCAGGAATTTTAGGATTTAATTTCTTCCACATGAAAAACCCGTAACCTGGATGGGCTAACTGTGGAGGGCGATCATGATAATTGGTGAATAGTAAAAAGAGAAAACAAAATATAGTGATTCCCTTAATTAAGTTATCCAATAAGCCGCAATCACCGTTAATAATTTCTCCACTAGGTATAATTTTCTTGAACGTTAGTTTAGAAAATTGTAGTCCTTATGCAATCACAGATTTCCTGTAATCAGCATTTTCATCCTGTGCTGGACCTTTTTTTAACAGCAAAGTAAAGCTCGAATGACTATAAGAATGATCCCATAGTTGAATCAGAATAGGTTAGCAATTCATATTCACTGAGTGTGGCAGGTGGCAGAAACTTTCGTATACAATGTAAAGGGCCCGCAGAGTGCAAAAGTTTAAGAAACACTGCAATAAAATATCACAAAAGCATATTATGAAATCATCAGCTCTAAAGAGCTCAATGAAAAGTAAATGTGAACAATGCAATAATTTTGAAATGAAAAATGTACATACTTCCATTGGGAAAAATATTCCGGATATGTAAATATATACATTTAGTTTTACAAAAATATAGAATATCGAAGAGTGAAAAAAATTCCAATGAAAATGATCGACGACAATTTAAAAAAAAAACGGAAATTGCTAGTACAGTACAAATTTGGCGCCCCTAAATTTTCGCGCCCGGGGCGACCGCCCCCTTCGCCCCCCCTTTCGCACGGTGCTGCCTCTTCCTGTGTATGTCTGTGTCTCTGTATAAAAATTCATCGATGTTTGCATCTGAAAGAGGATGTACATACACTGTTAAAATTTTGGTACAATGTTGCACCAATTTTTGGTGCTGCAGTAGCTGCCGCCATAAGATGGTGAAACATTGTTCCAACATTTGGTTCTAAGGATGAATCATAAGTTGGTGAAATCTTGAACCATACGTTGGTGAAAACCTTGAACCATAAATTGGTGAAACGTTTAACCGCAAATTTGCGAAATGTTGAACCATAAATTGGTGAAATGTTGATGAAGTAATTATATTTGTCCCCCAACCCCTCCTCTTTCATAGGTAAAATATTTTACTTTTTTAAAAGATATTCTGTTTTAATATAATTTAAGGTGAAATATTTACGGACTCTCCAATTAATTAAAAATATATATAATTTTCAAGATCAGAAACCTGGGTTTATTTAGCAAATTTAAAAAAAAAAATTAATTTTACGATAACACCATTGTTATTTTAAATATCTTACACTATAATTTACATATTAAAATGCATAAGAAAGGTTACAATTATGTTATGGGGCTCTATACATATATAAACTTATCAAATTGAGGTAATTGAAATGCATTATAATTTGCTAAATAAACCTATAAAATTGATTTTGTATGACGTATGCAAGCAATCTTTAAACGAAAATCAATCAGAGAAAGAGTAAATATAAACCCTAAATTGCACTGAAACAAGGAAGCATCTGAAAAAAAAAAATGTCAAACGGAGGTGGGTGCAAAAAGCATTGCCATAGCCTAACTTGTATGGATTTTTGTTACCACTACAATTTAGTAGATTTTTTTTGTCTTATTTAATCGTAAAACTTCGGCGACTGTATTAGGCAAAATTTACTATTAAATTTTATTAGTAACAAAAATCCGTACGAGTTGGAAGCTATGCATTGCTTATCCACTCACATCTTTTTTTAAATGAGTTCTAAGCATGATTTAAGTATTAAGAATGTGTAATTTTTTTTTATATGTATGGAGATTGGTAATTGTTTTATTAAATGTGAACATCAACATGGAGTCTAAATTTTTAAATTCTGCGAATATGTGTATAATTTTCCTTTAAACATATTCCTTAATAATTCTTATTAATACTTATGGAACGACATGATAAGCTGTATTTAATTTTAATATTTTATTCCCATACACATTGTATTTTATAAAATACAAACTAAATACATTTTATATATTTAATAAGAAAAGACTGATCTAGGAAAAAGAAAAGAAATGATTGCATATGTACTGTTCTTCATTGTTTGAAAAACATTTTGAATATAAAAAGTAGTTATTAATCTCTTTAATAACTATTCAATCCTACATTATGTAAATAAAATGTAAATATAAACTTAAAATATACTAAAGCAGTTTTATACATAAACTTTATATTGGTGTAAACAACATTTTATTTAAATGCTTAAATATCATGTTTCCCTTTCCCTTCTTAAACTCATGAAATGGAGCTTTTGAAAATTAAGAAGTACCATACTTTGGTAATTCTCATTATTTTACTCCAAATATTGGTGTAACGTTAAGCAGAAATTTTTAATAGTGTAATTAACATTATCACTTTAGGGAGGAAGGGAGTCTGGCACTTCATATCTCTAGAGGAAGGTGGAGATTGACTTTTAATATCATTATTATTTTTTATCCAACCAAAATTTTCTTTTCTATAACCTTTTCTTTACATGAAATAATCTATATTTATGAAAATACAAAGTTATTATTAAAACATTAAATTATTATATTATTATTTCAATCAAAAAAGGGAATATTCCAACGTTTTGGCACTCCTATTCTTCTGCCATGTGCGTATGTTCTGCCATAATTTGTTGTAAACTACTAGGTATACAAAGTATGTTTGAATGTTGCCTTGTGTTTATCAGTAAAATAAACAGAAAGAATGTTGACTGCCTGTTTTGTTGATGATAAGCAGCCATGTTTGCATTCACTCCATGCAAGGGGCAAGTCCAAGAAAATAATATTACTGTTGAATGCATCTTGTAACATAAAGCTATTATTAAATACTTTAAAGAAATAACGAGGTGGCACCCGTCGAATTTTGATGAAAGAAAATATTTAAAAATGAACTGTTAGATTGAATTTATAATAAACCTACAAAATTAATGACAATAAAAACATCCATTGTTACATTGATTACATCCCATGTTACATTGGTTAGTCTAACTCGTAAAACGATTGTTATTTTAAATTAAACTTGCTAATATATATATATATATAGTAGACTCCCTCAAATCCGCAACCCTAAAATCCACACATCATCACAGATGTAAACAATGAAACTTTCAGTTTAGATATAATGACAAAATTACCGAATTTTTTAGTTTTATATCATTCTGTATGTATTTTAATATGTAATTTTCAAAAATATGACTAAACTCATGGTTTTTCATGGAGGAAATATAAATTTATTTTCTGAAAAAAACCAAGATATTGCTGATATTACTGGTAATCACATTTTGGTAATTTTTACCAAATATATATATGTATTAATCAAGATTTTTTTGGTTATTAATACTAGCTAAACGTGAAATAAAACTTCCTTTCTTTATGATTTGATGTGATTTAATAGGGTATTTTTAAGAGGAAAGTTTCATTGAGTAATTCAAGAAAAATGCACCTTATCTTTATTATGAATATTTAATTATACATTATTATTTACTTGACCTTTACTTAATACTTTAATCATTTTTTAAATTATTTTACTTTTTATTATTTTAGTATATTACTTTACTTAATTATTTTACTATTAGAAGCATTCATTATAATTCGGTAGCATTATTACATTCAAATTACTTTTTACAAAATGTAAACAAAGAATTCCAGAAATCCGCAAAATTCTAAAATCCGCACAATCTCTGGTCTCAAGCTGTGTGGATTTGAGAGAGTCTACTGTATATATATACCATATTTCCATAAACTTCAACTGCTCAAATTATGCAAAATTTTAACTGTATTCCTATGCATAGTCAGGAATATATATAATCAAGATAAATAATTATGGTGTTAAGCTTTAAATTGGGGCTCTTATGCTTGGCATTGTGAAATGAAAAAACAGCAAAAACTGTTTTATTTCGAAACACTCATAGGATTCCCCCCCCCCCCCCCACCCGTGGAATGTAAACCTAGGGTCATTGTTATCGTCTGAAAATTTGCATTTATACTCTCTCTCATACCATATTCACCATTTAAAATATATTTTAACACATAGTAGGTTATTAATAAATACAAGGGTATAAACCCGGGCTGCAGAATATAGGTGAAAACTATCATATTAAAGTAATGTGATAATGAGAGTTCGACGGCATCTACACGACTCACACTGTGGAGCTGTGGATGCTATGCAGTCAGTTGGGATAAGACACGGTGCACAGTGTAAGATTTCACGAATCTAGCGGGTCAAAATTAAATTTATGAAAATTACCGATATTAAAGTAATAAAATTGATCTTACTAGAGATAAAATGGTTATGTATTATGAAAAAATACAATGAAACCTCCCTGTGCGACCATCTCCATTAAGCGACCACCTCCCTGAACGATCACTTTTTTATGGAATGAAATTTATTCCCATACGCTCAATACTAATTTTACCTCCATTCAGAGACCGTCCGAGTTGGACTCCCTCCATGAGCGACCAATTTCTTTGAAGAGAATGATGCAAATTCAGTTTTTTCCTGGTCGCTTGAAGAAGGTTTTATTACAAAAATATTTCCGGAAAGCGCATTATTCATCAAACTTCTAAACTAAGTTTAGAACTTTTTTTTAATTCCGGGAACTTTTATGTGTTTAAACCCCTTTGTGCCTTTTATTGAGATGTTAATGTCATGATTTGTAATGCTTAAAGGCAGATATATATTGCTAGCGACCACTGAAGCATCCTTAAAAAATCTTCCTTTTTCTATTTCCTACATTAATATTATCTTCCCCTTGTTTTAGAGTTTTTAATAATAATTCTCTTTTAAGTCTAAATCTTTCAATTATATTTTTTTTCTTTCTGCGATACTTCATCTTTCTTCAGGTTTTCGGAACTGCTATTTCTTTACATCAAATCCATAATCAATATGTAAGGGGCATTCCATAAATCTTAATTGTGCATGTTATGCCGATAAGCCCCAAGAAAATTTGTGAGTATTATTCGTATATTATCGAATCATTTTTAAGTTAGTCACCACCTTGAATTTTCCGTTACAGAAATTGCATTTTTAAGTTGCTTTATTTGAAGATAGAATGCTGCACACTATGCTCTCTACCACCGTGTCTTCAAATTTGTGCTCTATACAGACCTGCCAACTGCTACGAAAAAATCGTAGTTGCTACGATTTGGACCTATAATCTACGATGTTACGAAAATCGGTCTTAAACTACGATTTTTTACAAAAAACATAAAGGCATTTTTTGTTTCTAGTTGAGAATTTTATCCCGTGCAGCATATTTTTGAGGAGTGATTCTATTCCAAAATTTCAAAGTATTCATTTCCAAAAGTTTAAAAAAATTAGATATTAGTCCAAAAATTCGGACATTAAGAAATGCTTATGGGAAAAAAAAATCTGGGCTGCAAAACAAACTTCTTAACATAAAACCCTCTTTGTGTATATTAACCACGAGTGAGTCGTGTTTCTGTAAATATTTATACAGGGAATTACCTTCCTTAGAAACAGGGGTGCCATTTTAAGAATTTCTGGAGGGGGGGGGGTGTATGAGGCGCAAGGTTTGAAATAGTGTGCAAAATCGCACGATTTGCATACGGAAAAAGAAAGTCCTATACATTATGAAAAATGCTGTGCAGTATTTTCCCCTGCAAATTCTTCCACAGACCTATGATTCTTTTGCGAGTATATTTTGAAATTTTTTGAAAGTTCGCGATTTTTTTTTATGGAATTTCCCCCAAATTAATCGAAAAGAATTGAGAATTTCTTCAAATGATCGTGTAAAAATATCGGGTATTTCATCAAAGATCTCAGTAACAAATAGTTGTTATCTTCAATTGGTCGCAGAATAAAATCGCTAATTTCGTTAAGAGTTCAGAAAAAATAGCGAATTTCGTCAAAAAATTGCGCAAAAAGTCACGAATTTCGATAAACTGTCGAGGAAAAAATATTGCAAATTTCGTCAAAAGGTCGTGGAAATAAGTAGTGAATTTTGTTAATTGGTTGCGAAAAAATGTCGAAAATTTTGCTGATTGGTTGCGATAAACTATCACGAATTTCGACAATTCACCGTGTAAAAAAAAAAAAAAGAAAACACAATTTCGTCAATTGGTCGCAGAAGAAAATAAATTTCGTCAAAAAATCGTGGTAAAAACGTGAATTTTGTCAAAATATTGCAGAAAGAAAACCCGAATTTCGTCAAAAGATCAGTAAGAAAATGCAAATTTCATCAAAAGATCAGTAAGAAAATGCAAATTTCGTCAAAGGATCGTGGTAAAAAACGCAAAATTCGTCAAAGGATTGCGAAAAAAAATGCAAATTTCGTTAAAAGTTCCTGGTAAAAAGTGCGGATTTCAGCAAAGAATCGTAATAGAAAAATGTGAATTACGATTGTGGGGAAAAATTGCGAATATCCTGAAATGAGCGCGGAAAAAAAATCGCGAATTTCGTCAAAATTTACTGCACTGTGCTAAAAAATTGGAACCAGGTTCCTTTTACAAATGTTAAAAAAAACGCTTCGAATTTCGGGATTTGATTGAATTAGCAGGACTTCGAAAATTTGCGGGAAAATTTTATTTTATTTACTTCGTGGGAGACAGAACATTTTCGAGGGGAAGAATTTTTTCTTCTTTGAATTGAGAGTATCTTAGAGTAATGTAATGTTTTATTTTATTTTGGAAATGCACTTAATTTTTTTCAGGTGATAGAAAAAATGTCGGAGAATATTTTTTTTCTTTTAAAAGTACGAAGAGATAGAAAATTTTATTTTGAGAAGATTTTTTATTTTGTGAACTTAATTTTTTTTCAGGTGATAGAAAATTTGTGGGGAAGATTTTTAATATGAGATTTTTTTTTGTTTTTAATTTTTTTTATTTTGGAAATTTAATTTGTTATCTAAAAAATATATTTTTCAAACTTTATTTTTTCTTTTAAAAATACTAAGAGATAGAAAATTTTTATTTTGCGAGTATTTTTTTAGGTGATAGAAAATTTATATTTTTTTTTCAGATATGAGAAAATTTTCGAAGGTGCAGAAATTTTCAAGGATGCAGAAATTTTATTTAATTAAAATATAATAATGGGAATATTTTAAAAATTAGCTAGCGCGGGCAAATCTACAATTGAATAGCTTTCATTTTTAAAAAATAATTGGGAAATTGGTTCACTAGGAAGCTCAGGGCAAATGACTAAAAAAACGACCTTGTCTTTTAAATATATAGATTATCTCTTTTAAATTTTATTGATATAAAATTATTTCATATATATTTGTGATATTTTATTGACTTCTTCATTGAATTAGTAAAGTAATGTAAATTAGAAATGTATAATTGTATCTGTGTATATCTCTTCAAACGTATAAAAAAAGGAAAAAAATATAAAAATAAAAAGAATTTTCAGACACTAAGCGGAATTTTTGTTATTGTTTGTTTCTTTTCACTAAAAATAAACACATTTCCATTTATTGTATTTTACAAAGTATTTTGTTATTTTAAATATAATTTTGTCATTCTTGGTGTGTATTTCACGTAAAGTTTTCCGAAAAGTCCAGATACACAAAAATTGTTGCTCGATCTTTAATATTCTCAAAAATAACATATATTGTGCATTAAAAAAACCACATTTTAAAAGTAATTATCTTTAACTTGGAGGAAATATACGAAGTCTTTCACATGTCAACAGGCACCTGTTCTATGGCTACAAATCGAGTTTGTTGTACTTGTGTCATGGGTCATCTAGGGAAATAAGAACCGAAAAACCCGCCCACGTTTTAATATAACACTATAACTTGACAGTCAAACGAATTTTTTTTCACTCTGATTCGATGCAAAGTGCCATTATATATCGCCTTCCCCCGTCGGCCATAACTGGAAGTAAGATAAAAAAGACGTTTCGCAAAGTTATTTTTAAGGGACAGACCTTTTAATTGTAATGCTGTTTGAAATTGTATTTTTATCTAGGGTTGCTGGGAGTAGGTTTTCTCTGCAGAGATATTGCTTCCCCAGGGAGGCGCTTGAAAAACACTTTATGAAATTTATTTGGAACACACACATATATATATTCATGAAAGTAATGACAATAATAATTCTTTCTTCCAGTGACAGAGCTTAAGAGTGAAACTGAAGTTGGCCACATAAAGTAGCATGTATATCCATATGATCCGTCTATCCAGACATATGATAAAGATTCATCATGTTGACTCAAAAGTAACTCAATTTATAAAATAGAAGAGGTTGGCTTTTTGTTACATTTCCTTACTTTAAAAGTAAGAAGTTAATGAATATATCTATCAGTTTATCTCTCTTTCTATGTATGAAAAATGTAATAAAATTAAATCCTTTTTAAAATTCAACATTTAAATTAAAATCCCAAATTCTTTTTCTTCAAACTTTAAATTGCAATGCTCAAAGCTAAATCAACACCTAATAAGTTATTTTCTCAACATAACAATTATCACTTCAACTTTGAATTCTACTCAACTTTTAGGTGAAAACTGATGACTTCAGCAGTATTCTTTTTTGTGATCAGATGCGCAAAGCAATACCCGGAATTTTCCCCCATGGATTGATCTAAATATTAATCGAAGATTCTAATCCAATTAGCAAAAAGTAATGCTGTTATCCACCCTAACACTCTACAGTGAATAATTAAAAGTGTAATAATGAAAACGGACAATACAATCTAAAGACAGGCCTTTTTTTGCAATAATGAATTATTAGTATCTTTGTGACTCTCAGCATAATGGGCCTGATTTAACAGAACTGTGTTACTTAAGCAGGGCTCGAAATGTACCGGAGCAAAACGGAACGATATTCCGGTTCGTTAAATTCTGATAAATAAAGTTCCGTTTCTTGAATTTATGGTAAATATCGTTCTGGTTTGAGTAATTATTAAATCATGTTATTACAGTTTTATATATATATATATATATATATATATATATATATATATATATATATATATATATATATATATATATATACATATATATATGTATATATATATATATATATAGCTTATTGTGCTTTCTGTAACTCTTTTGTTATTATTTAGAATCTTGAATGCATTTTTTAAATGGTTTTTGTATGGTTAGATGTAAATTTGCATATACCTTCAAAAAAATTTTAGTCAACAATGATTTTGAAATAGCGTTCCGAATCGTGGGTTTTTTCATTTCGAGCCCTGTACTTAAGGAAGAATAAAAGTCAGGACCCACCAACACCGTAGCTTCTGCATCTTGAATTTAAAATATTGCCATTAGCAATTTAACAACGCTTTGGAAAATTATCCAATGTAAAGATTCATTACACATGTAGTAGAGTCTTTGAAATTTGGAGTTCTTTCATGCTCAGGAATACTGAGTTTGAGGTACTGAGTCCCATGCTCAGTTAAAAAATAGGCAGGACTAAATATACAATTTATAAATTAAAAAGAACCTTATTCATATTTTCAAAAATATTTAATTTTTTGTCTATACTTATGGCTCAGACTTATGTGCAAAAACTATTTCTTAAATTATATATACAAACATTAATTCATGTTCTTAAATAAGCTTTCCTTGTTCTAAGCCCTTCATGGCATTAGTTAAGGTATTTTCAGCCAATCAAATAGAGGCTAGATAGTGTTTTTAAAATTTCTGTATTAATAGCATTTTACCCATTTACCACACAAAAACTTGACACCTGTAATGGAGAAAGATTTCACAAAATGTAATCTAGATATTGAAAATTCAATATTAAGGTAAACTTATATTGTAAAATAAACGTTGTAACACCTCTAATATGTAAATTTCTAAAATCTGTCATCGAAAATGGCAAAACAAAATAAAAATAAGTAAAATTACTTGTACAAGTTGTATTTACCCATTCCAATTTTACAGATTTCACTATTTATGATGTCAGAATTTTAAACTGTACTATATATATATATGCTTATGTATTCTATTGGTAAACCTAACACAAAAAAAAAACAGAACAATATGCAAAAAAATTGTTTTCTCCTGTATTTCTGGCATTGTAAAATCTTCATTTACAATGAAAATCAATGAATGCAGTTAGAGGTCTTTCGTGCATTCACAAAATTAAATTTTTAAGATGAGGTGAGTTTTGAAACTCATGTTCTCATATGTATATTACGAAACAATTTAATGGGTTAACTCGAACAATCACGTCGTGTTTTTTACGACATATTACGGGATTCGTACCACCTTTTAATCAGCCGTTGGTGAGGTTTTATAGCAGGCGTACCACTTAGCGCAAGCATCGGTAGTGGAGGTGTCAACTCTGTGAAAATTTAGCAGCTGTGGAGCGATGATAAGATTGGTAGAGTCCATTCAAAACTCATTTATTCATGATGAATACAAGGCAGATTAGGCAGCATGAGTGGTGAAAAAAGTAAAAGCTTATGAAGAAATCTGGGGTTTTCCCAATAAGACATAGATACGCAGTCATAGGAAACTGTTTATTCCATCAGAATATACCAACATTAAACAATTCCCACAGGATGAGAAATCAGAGCCATCCCGCTTGAGCATGAACTATTTAATCATGCGAAATAGATGTTAAATAACTAAATGAATATTCTACATGACTTAGGACACCAGGTAACAGATTAAGTAAACAATCAGAAGCACAAAAAATCTACTCCTGAGCTCATGTTCGAGCTATTTATTAGAATGCGCGGAGGAAATCCGATTGAAATGAAAACTTCTGGCTAACCAAACAAATTCACGAACGAGACTCGAAGTGAACAGCTAATGGAGAGCGATCGAGAAACGTCACAGAAAAGAATTCCGGCGCTGGGAATGGAAGGATTTCGATGTAAAAAGTTGTCGCCTAGCTGGCGGGAAAATGAGATGAAATAGAATAAAAATGTAAAAATGGCTTTTATAAACATTCGAAAATAAGTAACTGCGTTCAGAACTTTACAGTTTGGTAGACAATAAAAAATTAATGAAGGGATTAAAAGTTTAGATTACGTTTTGGAATAAAATTATTATTAAGATACGCGTTTTAAACTTATAGGAATTTAACTAAAAATAAATAATAGAACGTAAAAAAGGGAAATAATGAATATGCCAGTAATTTAGAATATTTTAAATGAATAGTAAAAGTAAAAATTTTTATATAACATGTATGTGTATAAATATGAATAACGGATGACCCATAAGTCTATTTGCATTTATAAAATAATTTAAATTGTCATATCAGTATGGTTTGAAAAATAATACTTATCAAAGTGTCTGATACTTTGTGCTAAGATAAAAGGGATACATTTGAAATTTTTTTTGAACTATTTTTTGCTAAAATTCTGATTCTTTACCAAGTCTTAAGGTGTGCACTCTTCTTAAGGCTTCACTTTGATATAAGAGTTTGTTAGGTTTTTAATGTAAATGAACTTATGGGATACTTTGAACTATTTTTTCTTTTGTCACAAAAAATTATACCTTTTACAAACATTACCATGCAAACCACACTCCACTACAACAAATTGTTAATTTTTTATGAATATTGGAAATCTGAACTTATTTCTGGATTCCTTAAACTACTCTTTTTATACTTTTTGGCCCCCAAAAAATCCAACTCTTTGACAATTCTTATAGCGCAAACCACATCCAATGTTACAACTTTATTATTATTTTAACATACTTATGGGGCACCCTAGGCATATATATATTTATAAAAGTGCAATTATGAATTAAACCTGTGAAATACCATTTTACATGCGCCATTTGTGCTAAACTGAGTTAAAAAAATTGCAGTATTTTCTGTCTGAAAGCAAGTTTCATTGAAGTAAGGAATAGTTTAAGAGACCTTTTTTGTTCTTTTCAGTATTCTAGATATGTGAAATTATTTGTAACTCTTTAAATTATATTATTTTGATGATTCTTTTTATTAAAAAGTTAAATTTTAAATATAACATCAAAATGTGTAACACACATACTTCTATT
Source organism: Maratus speciosus (assembly GCA_963932465.1). NCBI lineage: Eukaryota > Metazoa > Arthropoda > Arachnida > Araneae > Salticidae > Maratus > Maratus speciosus. Next base: position 47,649 of record CAWVRF010000140.1, on the reverse strand, counting down.
TTGATTCAAAGAAGGACTTCAGCTGTAGGTTTTAAAAAAAAGTGTTCTTTATATTTAAGAACAGATATAAACTTAAAACGTTCTCAAATTAGAAAAACTTTATATTCCTTGTCTTCTTTTGTAAATTATAATACATGAATATATTTTAAAATAAATATTCTCTTGGGGAAGGAGTCTCACCAATTGAATTTTCATCCATATGTAGATTAGGTTCTTCTGGATAAAAAACAAACTATGCCTTTGGCTTTTTTCCAGTATCAAGTGTTTTTTTTAAACATTTGTACCGTGAAGTACATAAATTAAAAAAATGTAGTATAGGCAAAGGCAGAACGAAATCCAAGAGAGGCAAGATTGTTGAACAGAAGTTTGCTTTTAATAAGAATAGAAATAGTTAACCCCAGGCTCCTTCTCCTCTGAACCCATGTTTAAGGTAACATTTTAAAATATGAATGTAAAACTAATACAGAATGAACGATAATCATTCAGAGTGGAGGTGGAAGCTCTCTCACCTGTCGAAAATTTCTCAGTTTCTTTTTCTCTTAGTGTTTAATTGTTCCATATCACTTGAGAAGTATGCATTATTACATATTTTTATTCAAAATCGGAAAAAGAAATCCAGGGAGGCAGTAATTCCCTTCGTATGCCCCACAAGGGGGCAGTTTGACTTTCCACGGCGGCAGTTCAAAATTTTTTACTCACTCATTCGCTGTCTGTTTCTTTTGTCCTTTTTTGGAAGAGTAATGTTGTAGAGTGAAAAGAAATGGACTACAAGCAAAATATAAACATCAGGTTTTTTTATTGAATCTTCCCAATCAAAAAAGTTTAAAATATATTTTACACTAGAACACAAATAATCATGATACAAATTATCTTCTAAAATATTTTTGACATCTTTTTATAATATTAAATCTCATTATAATTTTTCTGGTGCTTCGTTTGACATTTTTTTAGCACTTACGATTATTTATTTAACTCTTTATCTACTGAATTATGAATTCATGAAAATTTTATCTTCTAAAGTATTTTTTATGAGTTGTTTAAACTACATTATAAGATTTACATAATCTTTTAAATTTTAGAAGAATTGAAGGATTTAGAAGAATTAATTAAATTTGAATTTATAGGGATTTTGTGCAATATATATAACCCCACTCAAATCTTTTATTTTAAATATTTTTCTTAGTACTTTGTAGAATTACGAAATGAACAAATATGATGTTCTTACAATAGAAATATAGAAATATTTCCGAATTGAAAATTCCCCCCCCCCCCACCCAACGACAAGAAATCTGAAAAGATGCAAAGGCAAAAGAAATCATCCTTTTAAAAATATTTTTGTTTTGTGTAACCTATAATGCTTTTGGAGCTAGATAAAGTAATGTATCTATAACTCCTTCTAAACTGTATTACAACTAATCAATGTGTTAAATGAATTTTATAACAAGTTATTTTAATGGTACTTGTAAGTACCGTCAGGGATAATGATAAAGGGTTAATGAGCTTTCTACTTCTATTCGCTCTGCTATATGTCACAGGAAGGATCTTTTTCCCGTGAAACTACTTAAAATTATATATACATAAATTTGATTGTCTTGAACATATTTAACCTAAAAAATATATGAAATATCTGAACGAGATAAAATTAACTTCATAAAACCTAAATAGCATCAGCAAAGGAAATGGGTAAATACTAAATATCTATGGCTCTAGAGCAGACATCCTTAGCACGAAATAAATTCACATAATGTCATGTACATTTTAAAATTTAAAATCAGATAATACATGGTAGACAATTAATGATATTGGGAACGGCAAAATAGAAAAAATATGTTCTGATGGGGAATAATGGATATTCAAACTTAATAAAAATGATAATCTTTAAATGCTTCTTGTGTATTGTGTTAGCCATAAGCAGAAAGTGTAGTCTCCAAAACTTTTCCACCAACTTTTAATGAGTTAGAAAAATGAATTATAAAATGTTATCAATATTAACGTTAAAAGTAAGTCTCTCTTCAAGATATTTAGTGAACTTTAACATTGGGATAAGTTGGAAGAGTACTACAAAACAACTTTTGGCACAAAGGCGAAGATGCATAACCGCATTGCATATATAAAATTGTGTTAAAACACATTCGTGACAGAAGATTCACCATTAAGGACCAGCATGTTTTACAGGAATTTTATTCAATTTACACCACTTTTTCTTAAACACTTACTTTTAATATTATTTTAACTCAAACTGATTGGTAAAGTTATCATCCGAATTGAATATTTCCAACTGGGCGAAAAAATGCCCAGGCTGGGAATCGAACCCAGATCCTTCGTTTACAAGGCCAATGTTTTGCCGTTTAAGCTGACTGGACCGACAACCAACCAGCATATTTCGCTCAGATAACCTTATTGGTAGTAACATCTGGTCTGTCATATAGACGGTTCAACAGAATAAACCGAATTTAAAGGAACTCCGCATAAACAATGGATACGTAGGTGAACAATTATTTTAACACAGTCAAACTGGTTGATAAAGTTATCATACTTGTCGGCCCAGTTAACTTAAATGGTAAATCATTGGTCTTGTAAGCCAAGAATTTGGGTTCGAATCCCAGCCTGGGCATTTTTTCGCTTGGCTGGAAATATTTAATTCTTATGATAACTTACTTTTACTTTATAAATCACTGAAATGTGTTTATTAAATAAAGCAAATTTTACTTCTCTCTTTTACTGGTATAAAAAAATTAAAAAAATCACAAATATAATGTTGCGAAAATGCAACGTCAGTCTTTAACCCTTTCCGGCACAGAACAATTCTGTTAGTAAAATGACGAAATGATTGACTGACGCCGGAATTTACAAACGACTTTTTTAGAAATTAAACACTCGTGAATTTAAACTTTCATTGTAAAAGCAAATTTTATTAAAATATTCTTGGTGCCCTTTGTAAGTTTGGAATAAAAATTAGGTGGTCCCGACGTGGGACCACTGCGCCCGAAAGGGTTAAAAATGTGAATGAAAAAATATTGTTAAAGCTCTATTACGCTACCACCGTGCGAATAGCGTTCACTTTTTAAATAATTAAAGACATAATTTACAGATTAAGGGGTGGGGGGACATAATGACTTTACAAATGCTTTGGTGGGGCGTGGCCAATAAAAGGTTGGGAATCACTGCAGGGAAGAAAAAAGATTCTGTTCCCCTCCTTTTGCTGGCACTCATGGGTTTTTTGTAATGTTGCTTGAAATATTATTTCAGGTGTGTGTGTGTGTGTGTGTGTTGGGGATAGAGAGGTTAGTTCTTTCTGCAGAAAAATTGGCCTCCCAGAGAGAGTAGTGCCTAAAAGAAACACTGAATATAAAATTTATTTGCTCACACACACACACACATATATATATATGTAGCATGAAAGTAATGACATTAATAATTTTTAATTTCATTGACAGAGGTTGAGTCACACTGCAGTTGGCCACTTTAAGAATATAAATAACAAATTAGACTATTGATAAAGTTTTGACATGCATTTTCTGACAATTCAAAGGGAACACAATTGATAAAATAGGGCAGGTTGACTTTTAATCACATTTCCTTCAGCGAAAAATTAAGAGGGTAATGATAATATCTACCTATCTGTTTGTGTCTATATGAAATGTAATAAAATATGTATGTGCAGTTGAGCCTTTGAAATACAGAATTGTGCCATACTTAGCAATTTTGGATTGTAGAATTCTACTACAATAAATTAATTTTGAGGGAATAATTCCCATATTCAGTTTAAAAAATAGATATTGCATAAAAGTGCAGACTATAGATTCTAAATCACATGTCCTAATTTATTTAATTTTTTTCATTAATATTCATAGTTTAGGTTTGTGTGAAAAATCATTTTCTTTAATTTTGTATACAAACATTAAATAATGTCGAGAGATAAGCTTTCTTAATGCCAAAACTTTGTTTTATTTCATTTATTTTCGGCAACAGATGGTGTCAAGCAGTTATAGGGTAAGTAATGTTTTTCAAAATTACTAAGTTAACTGAAGTTTAACCATTTACTACACACCGCATTGTATTTTAAATAGTGAAAATTGTTATAAAATCTAAAATTTCTAAAAATATTTGAGCAAATACATTATTACTTTCATCTAAAATAGAAAAATAAAAGTAATAATGGGCAAAGGTATAGAATTTGAATTTATACATTCCATATATTGGAAATATCAGAATTTTAGATTGTACTTCACATATTAATACACAGGATGTTGCCACATTCGGCCGACAAATTCAGAGTTGTAGCATCAGGAGGATGAAAATTTGCCATAGAACATAGGGTGGCAAACCCCTTATTTAGTTACAAATACAGACTGTTTCATCCTAAGTGATCATGGGTTGTCAGTAATAATTTTGAGAAAAATAAAAACATTGTAATGAATATGCAACGATACATACCTTATTTTGTGTGGCTCAAGCAATCAATGTTACCTTACGAACTGTTAATCACACTCTAAAATGTGGAATGTCAAATTCAACTGCTGGTGCATATAACTGAAACTGGGGATATCTATAATGAGTTTTTTTATAACTTCAGTTTTCTGAAAGTTTTGATCGTCGACCCAAATTGAATTCGGATAGATTTGTATAGGCCCTGTATTTAAATTCTGTATTTTGGATTAAATACACGGTTTGCGGCCCCATGTTCTATTTTAATTTTTCAACGTCTTCTCAGAAGACGTTCGCAGAAGCGAAAAGAAACGTTGATATTTTAATGTATATTTTAATGTGTACCATTTAGCAAAGTGTATTTTATTTTAAATACATTATTTTTGAAATACTTTGCATTTTTAATATGCACTTCATGTAACAAAAACAACTGAACATCTTTTAAATTTAAAAATTTCTAATGTATAATAAAGAAAAACAACTGCATGAATCCAGTTAATCTAATACCCTTCTATTTAGAATATTTTATCTTTGAGAAATCCAATGATAATCTCGATTACTAGACTCACGAAATAACGTATGCACTTTTCATATTTCTAGTTTCTTTTTATCTAAAATGGTAAAATAAGTATAAGAAACAAACATCTAAACATACTTTGGCATGCCCATAACAGTTTTGCAAAATTTTTTGCGTGTCATTGTAATTGTTCTTTTTGTAGAAATACTTTGCATTTTTAATATGCACTTTATGTAACAAAAATAACTCAACATCTTTTACCTTTAAAAATTTCTAATGTATAGTAAAGAAAAACAACTGCATGAATCCAGTTAATCTAATATCCTTCTATTTAGAATATTTTATCTTTGAGAAATCCAATGATAATCTCGATTATTAGACTCACGCAATAATGCATGCACTTTTGATATTTCCAGTTTCTTTCTATGTAAAATGGTAAAATAAGTATAAGAAACAAACATGTAAACATACTTTGGCATGCCGATAACAGTTTTGCAAAATTTTTTGCGTGTCATTGTAATTGTGCTATTTGTAGAAATAAAAATAAAATGCACTAAAAATGTATTATAGATTTAATAAATATTCTTATTTTCTTTATGACATTTTAAGAGAATTTTGTATAAACTTTTGAAGTTTCATAAAACATTATGTGGTATGCATACATTTTAATTTATATTTCAGGTGCAAATGTTTGTGAACTATATTCTGAAAATATAGTGAAACAGCATATGAAAAGAAATCATGGCCGCTGACTATATATTTTTTTCTATTAAATGAATTCTGCCATGATGAATAAACTTGTTCAGAATGAATCCTTTTAAATTCCTGAGTTAGTGTATAACAGTGTGCATATTATCATTTTCACATACAAATAGCAGGATATAATTTAGACAACCATTTAATAAAAAATAACACATTGTTGAAATTAGAAAAAATACTGAGAAATGTTAGTGTATGATGTATAATTTCAGAATTTTTTTATTTGTTTTTGAAGGATGTTTTCTTAAAGCATCGATAAAAAAATTAAACAATTTTATGATACTACAGCATTTTTGATATTTTCAACATTATTTGATGACTTCAATGTTCTATAAAGAAAACTTTTGGATGAAGAATTGTTACTGGAATTTCTAGTAAATCTTTATTAAAATAAATGATGCATTTCAATAAACGTGGCTATATTTCTGTAAAAAATGAAATTCAAATACACTTGTTTTAATATTTAAATTGTGATATTATATGACATTGTGAATATTTAAATACAAATGCATTTGTATTTATATATTCTTTAGAAAAAATCTGCATTTTACAATTACTGTACATTTCTCCATTTATACTTTAGAAAATCTTCTAAACATCATTTTAACAAAGACTTCTCATTTCATAGAAAAAAAGGCAGCTTGTATTTATATTTGCCAAAAATATTTCTACATATATGAAAAATAAAGTATATATTTAAAATTATAGTTTAACTTTGATCTGTGAACTTAATTGGAGAATTTCGCTATAAGCATGTGCCCAGAAATTAAGTTTAATTATGCATTATCATAATCATGTTTCATTTCATTTCTTTTGTGAGATGTATTATAAGCGATTTCTTAAAAATGTTACACAAATGTACATTTATGTTTGTGTAATAAGCGGTTTCTGAAAAATGTCACACAAATGTCCATATATGTGACAATAAAAAGAAACTTTTTTCCTGTAACGAGCTTAACAGATTTCCTGAAAAGCATAACTTGTATACACATCACCCTGTCCAAACTAATGAGAATCTTGTTACTCGTGAAATGAATATTAACGGATTTTCTCCAGAAGCTAATTTAAATCGTGAACTGCAATTTCTTGTGAGGTATGTAATCAAGGGTTTTCTGTCAAACCTAATTTGAACAGACACTTGGGAATTCTTAGTAAAGAGAGACTATTCTCTTGTGAAGTGTGTAATAAAGAATTTTCACCCAAGTCTATTTTAAATGATCACCTCTTTGTTTGTACTAAAGAAAGACTTTTCTCTTGTGAAGTGTATGAAAAAGGATTTTCTCGAAAGACTCATTTAGATCATCGCATTTGTGTGCATACTGAGGAGAAACCTTTCTCTTGTAAAGAATGTAACAAAGGGTTTTCTCAAATATCTAATTTAAATATTCACCTGCGTGTTCATACTAATGAGAAACCTTTCTCTTGTGAGGTGTGTAACAAACAATTTTCTCAAGAATCTCATTTAAATAAACACTATGCGTCGTCATAATAAAGAGAAACTTTTTTATTGTGAGGTGTGTAACAAAGGTTTTTCTCATAAATCTGGTTTAAATATTCATCTGCGTGTTCATACTAAAGAGAAACCTTTCTCTTGTGAAGTGTGTAAAAAAGGATTTTCTCAAAAAGGTCATTTAAAGGGCCACTTGATTGTTCATACCAAAGAAAAACCTTTTTCTTGTGAGGTGTGTAAAAAAGGTTTTTCTCAAAAATCTGCTTTAAATGTTCATCTGCGTGTTCATACTAAAGAGAAACCTTTTTCGTGTGAGGTGTGTAACAAGGGTTTTTCTCAAAAATCTGATTTAAACATTCATGTGCGCGTTCATACTAAAGAGAAACCTTTCGCTTGTGAAGTGTGTAAAAAAAGATTTTCTCAAAGAACTCATTTAAAGGTCCACTTGCGTGTTCATACTAAAGAGAAACTTTTTTCTTGTGAGGTGTGTAACAAAAGATTTTCTCGTAAATCTGTGCTAAATTCACACATGTCAATTCATACTAACGAGAAACCTTTCATGTGTGAGATGTGTAACAAAAAGTTTTCTTATAAATCTGGTTTAAATATTCATCTACGTGCTCATGCTAAAGAGAAACATTTCTCTTGTGAAGTGTGTAAAAAAGAGTTTTCTCAAAAAGCTCATTTAAAGCGCCACTTGCTTGTTCATAATCAAGAGAAACCCTTTTTTTGTGAGTTGTGTAACAAACGTTTTTCTCAAATATCTTATTTAAATGTTCATCTGCGTGTTCATACTAAAGTGAAACCTTTCTCTTGTGAAGTCTGTAAAAAAAGATTTTCTCAAAAAACTCATTTAAATACGCATTTGCGTGTTCATACTAAAGAGAAACCTTTTTCTTGTGAGGTGTGTAACAAAGGATTTTCTCATAAGTCTGTGCTAAATGCACACATGTCAATTCATACTAATGAGAAACTTTTCTCTTGTGAAGTGTGTAAAAAAAGATTTTCTCAAAAAACTCATTTACAGGTCCACTTGTGTGTTCATAATAAAGAGAAACCTTTCCCTTGTGAAGTGTGTAAAAAAAGATTTTCTCAAAAAATTCATTTAAAGATTCACTTGCGTGTTCATACTAAAGAGAAACCTTATTCTTGTGAAGTGTGTAACAAAGGATTTTCTCATAAATCTGTGCTAAATGCACACATGTCAATTCATACTATTGAGAAACCTTTCTCTTGTGAAAGTGTGTAAAAAAAGACTCGAAACACCCATTTGCAGGTCCACTTGTGTGTTGATACTAAAGATACAACTTTTTACTGTGAGGTGTGTAACAAAGAATTTCCTAATACATGTATTCTAAATGCCCGCATCTCAATTCATACTGACGAGAAACTTTTCTTGTGTGAGATGTGTAACAAGCAGTTTTCTCAAAAATCTAATTTAAAAAGACACCTGCTCCTTACTAAAGAGAAACCTTTTTCTTGTCAGATGAGAAGCAAAGGGTTTACACATAAATTAGCTTATGTAGGCATCATCGTATTTATTTTTTAAAATGAGATTTTTTTTACTTATTTCATGTACATTTCATTTTATCTATGATGTAAATGTTTATAGAAATCCTTATAGTAAGTTTCAGCATTTTTGTATCCAATTTGAATTTAAATAAGTGTATTCATATTTTAAAAAATTCATCTGTGAAGTCTGTATATAGTAATGCGATATATTTTTTAGGAATATAACTATGTATTTCTTTACATATTTAATTATTTATTTATGATGTAGTTAAAGTAATTGAGCATTTATGCCTTGATCTATTTTAAAATTTGCAAAAGAAAGGAGAGCTAGGGGAATAAATTACGCACCTATCTGATAAAAGTTCAAACCTTCTTAAAGCTATATACCTTATTTATCTAAAATTGGTATGGATGATTTGCATCAGTTTAAAAATACAGTTAGAAATGACACACCCCACTGCAAAATGTAAATAGTATCCCAATTTCCGATACTAGTAAAAAGTATGCAAACAACTTTGGCAGTCATGACTTATCAGGATATCATTTATTTTGATTTGCAGCAAACTCTTTCATATCTGTTTCAGATAAGTAGAGAAATAATGATTTTATAACGATTTCAAATGCTTATCAAAGTCTTAAAAAATTATACCATTGTCTCACAGTCTATTATAGCCCTAACAAGAATTTTTTCTCGCCTGGAGTAAATTTTGTCTTTTTCTACCGGTTATCAGTAAATATATTTAAGAATAACTGATAGCAGCATAGAAGCAAATATCTGGCTTAGTTGTTGTACAACTATATTAATCGCATCATCCTGCTTTTGACTCCGAGTTTACATAATTTACTTCCATAATTTTTTTTCTTCCGGCTTTGCAATTTTAAAAATAATTTCAAACAGATTTTATTCAATTAAAATTTAATTAATAGAAAAATTGTTCATATTTTTCATAATGTATTGTTTTATGTTTTTGTAAACGTAAGTACAAAATCTGCCGCCAAATAACTTTACCTAATATCATGCAAGAACTGAATACTCATGTATCATGTACACCTCAATATTTTAATTAAACTTAACTTTGGGAATAAATCTGCAAGGCATACATTAAGTATATTTTGTTCTTGCATTGTTGTAGTTATCTCCTGGATAAATGTCTTGATTTCTTATTGAAACCTATTGATTATGGATTTATTTTTGAAGTATTTGTTAAAAAACAAATAACCTTCATTATTTAGGGGTAAAAGACAAAAATATTTCTCTTTTTCGCAGTTTGGCTTGTTCTGATCAGTGTAATTGTTTTATAAATATATAAAACTATTTAGAAAAAATCACAGCATTGGTGATGCAATCTTCTACAAACATAATTATAAATGTTGCTTTTATTATGAATTTACATATAATTTATTGGAAAAAAAATTTAAATCGTAACACAAAAAATGCTGCTTTACTTGCTCATTTATTGGTGTTTAATTTACTCTTATTTATTTCAATTATTTTTTTATTATGTACTGTCTCCTTGTATTTTATTTTAAATGGGTTTGTGTAACATTTATTGTCATCAACGTATGGTTTGTGTGTTAATAAATTTTAATAAAACAGCTAAACATTATATTGCCCTAATCTCTATTCTTCAGCTATTTTATTTTACATTTTTCAACTGTAATTTATTAACAAAATTAATTACAGTTTTCTAATAGTGTAATATGTATATAATATGTGTAAAACATTTTTATGATTGTTTTATTTTTTGTAAGTTTTTCATAAATATATTTGCCTAACGCTTACAAATGCAAAGATTTCATATTTTCAAATTAGAAATCACCAAACCGTGCCCAGCCCTGTTTTTTTTTTTTTTTTTTTTTTTTTTTTTAATATGGATCAAAGAGATTTCGATAACATACATTTTTTTGAAGTACCTTATTAGCCAATAGCTATCATATTTTATTCTTTTTTTCACATGAAATATACTTGTTTTGAATTCATTTAATGGAATACTTCTTGTTTCTGTATGTCATTTATTTGATTTCTTTTATAAGGTAGATTTCTGTTTGAAAGTATTTTTTAACTTTGAAAAAAGGTAAAAATTTGGAAGCTTTGGCAATTTATTTTCTTCTTTAGATACAAATGATCCAGAAATAACGCAAAACCCACTCCTTCATTTATTTTGCCCCACATCAACTCAAATGCCAATGAAGTGAATTTGCTCCACATATGGTGGAGTGGGGACATAAAAAGCTGGAACTTTAAGAGTCGGACAGTGTGCCATTTTATGATAACATAGAGATTAAACTAGGCAATTTAGCGCGGCACGCATTTTCACAATACCTACTCGGTTCAGATATTTTGATTGGCTCGCTAGATTCAGACCATACTCATTTTAATGTCTTGGCGATAGACTGCATCTTTTGATGCACACTATTTAATGATAATTCCGGCTAATTAAAAAAAATATATAAATATACATAAATAATTTACGCACGTTTATAATTTTGTTTTAATTTTTTGAAATATAATAATGCTAATCGCGTTTTTATACACAAAATCTATTTTAACAATGTTAGTATTATTTCTGTGAGTGTTTCTAAACTTTGGTTCTAAAACGTTCCGCTGGCTTGGATTCGAGCTGGGGTTCTTCAGTAGTGGAGACAGACGACATACCATATAACTACTAAACACTTATTCTAAAACATCTTAGAATAAAATTTTAATTCATCGACCACCGCTTCCAAAAATTTCAAAGTCAGTATGGTCTCCATATTTGAAATATGCGAGCCAATCAGAACGGTTTGGGATCTGAACCAAGTTGGTATTATGAACATGCGCGCGGGCACGGCGCCGAGTGATTTTTAAATGCGCCTTGCTATTTTTAAAATTCGTTAACGATTTTCTGAGAGCGATGACTGATTCTTTTCCTAAATTTCTGCAAATTTAGGGCGTTTTAATTCCGAAATTTAAAAAAATATATATCTATTAGCAATATAAAAATTGAAACAAAATATTCTTCCCATTTTCTTAATATAAAATCCTCATAGTGGATATTAAAAACGACTTTCTTTTGCGAATATTTGCGTAACGAATTTACATCCTCAGATGCAAGTGCCCCAATTCAAAAGATTTTTTTAGGGGGAGGTACTTTTCCGTGAGAGATCGAATTTGCAATAGCATGCGGGATTGAACGAATCGCGCACAATATAGGAAAATCCAGCATAATAAAAAATGCTGTGTGCTGTTTTTCTCCATTAAATTCTTTGACAGTCATGTGATTTTTTAACGATTTCGAGATAGTCCGCGATATTTTTCTTTTGCAGAATTTTACAAAAACAATTCGTGACATAATTCAGACGTTTATGGGAAAATATCGTCAATGATCTCAGTAATAAGCGATTTTCTTGAACTGGGTGCTGAAAAAAAAACGCAAATTTCAATAATCGGTTGCGCAAGAAAATCGCGAATTTCGACATATAATCGCACAAAATTCTCAATTTTTTTTTCAATCGATTGCGGAAGAACTAACGAATTTTGATAAGCTATTAATTTAAAATTCGAAAATTTCGTCAAATTTTCACGCAGTCACGCAGAAATATGTGCTAATTTTGTCAAGTGATCGCGGACAAAAATCGATTTCGTCAATCGATCTCAAGCAAACAAAAAAGAAAATTTCGAATTTCGTGAAAGAAGCACGGAAAAAAGCGCGAATTTCGTCAAACAATCTTAAGAAAAATTTCGTGAAACAAATCGCACCAGGTCACATAAGCCATTTTCTCCACAGGTTGTGTTTCTTTCTTTTTTTATAAGTTTTTTTGTCATCATCTTACTTTAAATTTTTAATTATCCTCGAACTGAATAAAATTACTTTAAAAGTAGTCATGCGAAGTGTCGAGTAACTAGATTTTACCGAGAGTCTTTTCTTTTAAGTAGGTGAAGAAAAGTACATTTTTGCAAGATTATTCGGATAAATTTGTTTACCAAACTTTTTTTTTAGTATTATATTTGCAGTTTTTTCTTCAATGCCCTCTTTTATATCTCATGAGGCTTTTTTCTTCTTCTCTGTGCTCTTCTTTTTCTGCGCCGCACCATTTTTCCTCCTTCGTGCTGCAATCTTTTTCTAGAATAATCTCTATAACAGTTCCCGGTGACATTAATGTATCCTTTCTCATGAACTATTATGGTACTGTAACATGTTCATGCTAGCATCGTTTGCTTTTTTTTAGTAGTAACTGACAGAATATCCTTATGTATCACTGCAATTACTAATAAATGAAGTAACTGCATAACATTTCTGGTGTTAAAATCAAATATTGCGTGCAAACAAAAATAAGTAAAATATTTCTTTAAGAATCAAGAGTAAAATGAGACTTCTGTAATAACGTAGCTTTGATACACAACTTGTCCCTGATCTTGAAACCTCGACATGTAAAAATTTCTTCCCTATTCTTCTTAACAGAATTATGGTTGACTCATGATCTCGAAGAATTTATAAATGGACCCAAGAAACCTACACACTATATCCTGTTAGTAAAAGTTTTAATAAAATATATTGTCATATTTATATCAGTGGTACTCACTGTGTGAGCTGCAGAGTGACCACGTTTCCAGTATAGAAAACATTGCTTTATTTAGTAGCAGATTGTGGAAGATGTACTTATTTTATATTGTGATTTCTTTTATGTTAAGGTTATGAAGACTTTCTTGCATTCTTGAAAAATAAATCGAAATTACAAAAATAATTTTAAAATGGTTAGATGTTTTAGTCACTGTAAAAAAAACAATACAAAACCATGTAAGCTGAACCCGTTTCAAAAGCTTTCATGTCACTATACAAGAACTATTGTTAATTGTAACTATTGTTAACTTTCAACATTCTAAAGGCCGGCGTTTTCCCTCTTACTTTGACTCATTAAAAAAGTTCTTTAAAATCAAAAGATTATCACATCTTTAGATATTGTGCATTATTAATTTATACTCTTGTAATAATTTTTATTTAACAAAGTGCTAACGTCTCTAGGATTGTACTAAAAATGAAAAAAAATATGTAGGTTGCGGAACTAGTTACTTTTTCCAAATTTAATTTAAAAAAGACAAACAACTGGTTGTTATGGGGGTAAAATACAGGAAGCACAAGCTAAATGCCATACTTTTATTTTCACTTACTCCGATTTACTATTTCCAAGATATAAGAGCTTTTCTTAAACTATCGAAGTTTTTATTTTCTATCACCCCTCTTACAGAATGTTCCAGATTGCATCCAGTCTTTTGGAAGGCTGTTTTAAGAGCTTGTTTTAAAAGTCCAAATGCAAAATAATCCTTAGGAAACACGCCGGGAGACGTGGGGAAGGCCTGATTATCCAAAAGGCATGTGAAGCACGAGCTTTACTTCTAAAGATTAAGAGGGGCCTCAAAAAGGCTTTGAAATTGAGTCCTTTACTTCTCACTTTCATTATTTTTTAGTGCATTTTTTTTGGAAGGGAAAGTGTAAGAGAAAATTCCACATACTGCTACAGGAAACAGGTTTGTCCGGGAAATATGAATGTGATCAATAGGACGTTAATTAATCATATTACATCCTTATGTGCTGATTAGAAATGATCTGTGTAACTGAGCATTCAATATGTACTAAAACTATCTGTAATATATACAGGAAACATAAAAAATCTGTTTAATGAAATATATGTGTCGTCTAGCTGCAAAACCGGCCTAATAAAAATTAAAATTTCTAAGAAATTTTCATTTTTTATTAAAATTTTATTAATAAAATTTCTAAAAAATAAAATTTTTGGGAAAAGCTGATTTTTTTTGCCACACTTAGCCAAAATATGATAGGAACCCAAACTCTTTAGTTTTATAGTCATTAGGGCAGTATATTTGATCGGCTTTGACATGGTTTATTGTTTCCAGATGTAGAAACGTTTACTTAGTACTTTAAAAAAACATTTTCCAATTTTGAGGGGTTGGCCGGTTTTTCAACTAGACGAGACATATAAGAACTCGGTTGTGAACTCCGTGACTAGCATTAGTAGCATTGTCGAGTTTATCATGTACGATAGAATTTAGAAATTTTTTGTCAAATGGCAAGAGTACCCAAAATGGCACAGAGGTTAAGCGCACCCTGGACTTGGGGGGACGCATTTAAACACATTGGCTTCAATTCCGATTTCATTTCGCTATTTTTAAAAAAATAAAGCAGTTTATTTATAGGCATGTCTTATAGTCTTAACACAATCTACCCTCAGGATTGCACTATCACTCTAAAGCGTAAGTTGAGTTCCCGAGGTGGTCATCCCGGTCTTAATACGATAAAGATTGTTTCTATAAAGTAATAGAATGTTTTTTTAACTGCTATTTCGGAAAGGAATTGTAGAAAATTTTGATTTATTTTTTGCTTTCATTGTTCAGGGTATTCACTGTCTTCTGTAGTGTACGCTCTTGAATTTGTATGATTTTATATTTTTAAAAGAAAATCCATCTTCAGATTTCCAATCTCAAAAAATTCGACTTACATGTATGAAAAAAAAAATATTTTCACCAAGGAAAAATAAAATCTGACACAATCACAGAGTGAGGTTTGGAAATGAATTTTTTTTAAGATGTAATATAAACATTTTCTTAACCGAAGACGTCGTTATCAAGAAAAATATATGCTTATTTAAGTGGTTAGTTTTTTATTCACAATTCGATCAAGAAAATGGAAGCCGATTTTTAAAGTTTGCAGGGAAAAAAAATCGGCAAATGGACTTTAAAAAACGATTTTTTAATGGTTGAAATTAATATTATTAGAAACGGGTTGCTCTTTTCGTAAGAAAATGGACATAGATATGATCTGATATTTCTATTTTTTCGTACTCCAATTTCCACAGAAAATGCAGATTTTTAAAATAGCAGAAAAAACGATAATCCTTTATAATTATAAAACTTTCTCTCATTTCATTTAAAATGCATGAAAATGTATGCATTGTAAATGCATACATTTAAAACATGTCTTTCAATATTTTCATTCATAAAATACACATACCTTTCCCTAATTTCACTTAAAATTCTAAAAATAAAAATAGCATAAACCAAAAAAATCTATTTCATCATCAAAGTACTATTGTACACGCGAAAATTACAGCTGTTATTGCCAAAAAATCCTGTTGGCGGGATTTGTACCCGGCTAAAATACTTTATTATAGTCACCGTAGTTCACTCATTCTTCATCCCTTCGCGGTTGATAAAATAAGTACCAAACTTATTTAGGAACTAAACTCTGAGTGTTCCGTGTTAAGCCGATAACGTGACCAGGCCATATGCTGTAGACCACCTTAGGATCCAAGCTCAAGAATACAGGGTTGGGCGCTGATGGGCTCTGATCCTTAATAGATCTAACGTCACAGGTTTAATTGATAAAATGCTAAAAGTGATGTTTTCTAGAATAATAATACTTTTCTGTGATAAATACAGAAAATTATAAAATGTTAAAAATCAATCTTTCTAGACTTAACTGTAGCAAAGTCAATTATTAAATCAATATAACTGTATGAGATGCAACAGTGTTTTCAATAGAAATAATTCAAAGTTTCGAGAGTCTTTCCTGTCAGATATTTGATCTTAAATATGCTTTACTTATTTTAAGCTTGCTTAATAACCGTTCACTCATGCAACAAATACAAGTAAAACAATTGTAAAGCTCTTGCAAGAGAGTGCTAATATGTTGCAAGAGTCACAGAGTGTGCTTTTAAGACCATTTAGCAAATTTATTCTGTTATACATTTTGGTGTATTATCAAGTATCTCGCTATTCTTTAGATCTCTTTTTCAATAATATTATATCTTTCCAAATCACTGAATACTTCTACACCATTTATATCATACGGATATTTTTCCGGTAAAATATTGCACAGTTCATTTATTTTAAAAGATTTTTTAAATCAGTAAATCCTTCGGAAGATCTCATTCTCTTACCTGCATTTACCAATAAACAAGATCAAGAGAATATTTTATTTTTTTTAATTTCCACAGCGCCATTTGTTTTGGTCTCTTTAAGAAAAACGAAGGGTCCTGTTTTCAGTTTTGAGAAGGGGAAATTTTTGGGTAAGTCGCCCACATTTTATTAATTGGCATTTCTCAATGCCAATTCGACGGAAAAATAGATTTTGCAATAAAGAAGATTATTACTTACTGTTCCACTAATATTATTACTTACTGTTCCACTAATATTATTACTTACTGTTCCACTAATATTATTACTTACTGTTCCACTAGCAAAATCCATTTTGAATTGGTTTACAGAGGCCCCCATCACACATAAATGTACATATGAAATGGTAAAAAAACAAAAATCAGCATGAAGTCTAATAGAGAAATGGAAAAAAATGTTCTTTGATATCAGAAATGTGACAGCAGCAAGACTTTTTGTTTTATGGAGGTTTTACTTTATGTTAAGGAGTTACATCCGCTATTGGCACATGGGTTTCTCCACTCACCCCCTTTCAATCACACACAGTCATGCACCTTTCTCATCGCCGAATTTCTTTAAAGCAAACACAAACAAAATGAAATGATCATTAATTCTTATCAATTTTCAAACTATCTGAGATAATTTCAGTTAAAACCTTTCTCAATTTGGCGTACCTTAGCAACAGCCTCCCTAGTTATCTACGCCACTGGTTGTGAGTGATAAATGAAAACAGAATTTTTTTGGCGGGATAGGGTGAGAAAGATGTAGATTAGATTATTGCTAAGTTATTTATCATTACTAAAGATTTAGAATTGGGCCAGGAAAAATGAAAGAGTATTAAAGACTACATTTTGTGCGGTAGGATAGTATTGGGGAAGAGTAGAGGGAATTTTGGGTTAGGAAATGATTTTTATTGTTATTGTTAAAATAAAGTAACAATATATCAGAGAAAAAAGTAAAGAAATTTCAAGATTTTAACTTTGTGAGCTGATTGTCGGGGCAAATGTGGACAAGCAGAAATCTTATAGCTGTAGGCAGTTTTTAGATTATTAATTATTTATCATTACTAAAGATTTATAATCAAGACAGGTAAAAATAAAAACTAAACAGTTTTAAACACATAATAAAGGAAACGAATTTTTTTTTCAACTGGATTAAATCACATTCAAGGCTGGAGTAGCACAGCTGACGTTTATTCCAACAGAGCGAAAAATGTCCAGACCAGGGATCGAACCTGGATACTTGGCGTGCCGTGCCAATGCCTTACATGTTAGGCTATCCGGACGATACCTGGTTGACATAATTCACTCTTATTTGTTGGACTTGGCTGCGAACTGCAGCGCTAGTTTCATTCATCCGAGCTATAACTATAGCATTTACATGATGAAAATGTGTAACCAGGTATCGTCCGGATAGCCTAACAGGTAAGGCATTGGCACGGCACGCCAAGTATCCAGGTTCGATTCCTGGTCTGGACATTTTTCGCTCTGTTGGAATAAACGTCAACTGTGCTACTCCAGCCTTGAATGAGTTTTAAACACTTTAAATTTTGTGTGCAGAGAAAAAGGAAGGGGGAGGGGAGTAAGGAAGGAAGAGGCAATTTCAGATTGGGAGAGAATTTCAGGTGGTTAATTGCAGTTATAATTAAGTAGCAAATAAAGCAGAAGAAAAAAATACTTTAAGATTTTTATCTTTGTAAGATTGAAAACAACGGCAAAGGTGGGAAGAAGATTTTTTTTTCGTGGGGGGGGGGGGATGGAGGATAGTTTAATAGATGACTGATTATTTGACTTAATAAAGATTTAAATAGGATAAAAAAAATTAGAGTTTTAAGCAGTTTACATTTTGCGTGATTGGAAAGAACGGTGGTGAAGAAGGCATTTTCGGATGGGTCTTGAGGGAAATTTTATGATCGATTATTCATTATTACAATAAAGAAACAGATAAAGCAGAAAATGTTAAAAAAATGGTTTTCAAAGTTTATTAACGTAGTGAGAAATGGGAAGGGGGAGAAGAAGCAGACATTTTCGGCTAGGAGAGCTTAATAAATGACTAGTAAGCTTTAGAAAACTAAATAAATTTAACTTATTAAAGACAAAATAAATAGGACAAAAAATTAAGAAATTTAAAGAAGTTTTGTGTGTCTGATAAGAGGGGGAGGGGGAAACGTCAAATTCAGTGTGTGGGAAGGAAGTTAAATTATGTGATTGATTATTTAATGTGACAGTAAAGTAACAGATAGAACAGAAGAAAGTAAAAAAAAAACAGGAACTTGGAAAACGAGAATTTTTTAGCTGTTATAGCAGGAGAGTTTATTAGACGATACATTATTTATTAACCTTATTAAATATTTACAAATGAGTAAAAAAATGATGAAACTAATAAGTTTTAAAGACTTTAAATTTTATATTCTTGGTAAAAGTAGGGGTGGGGCAAAAGAGAAACCTCAATTTCGGTTTCGAGGGAGTGGAAAGTTTTGTGATCGATTATTTATTGTTTCAAAAAAATAACAAATAGAGCAGAGCAAGTTTTTAAAAAATCGAATACTCCAAAAGTGTTTTTAAACTTTAATTACTGTGAGGGGGGAGGGGGAGTAAAAAAAGGTAAGCGAAATTTTCGGAGAGAAGAATTTAGATAAAATTTAAATTAATGAATTTGATGGAATCACTTGTTAATTAAATTTATGATCCATTATTTATTGTTACTATCAAGTAACAAATAAAGAATATATATTTTTTAAACTTAAAGAGCTTGAACGATTTTAATCTTTGGTACTGTGGGGGCGGACCAAAAGGGAGGAAGCGAAATTTCGGAAGGAGGAGAGGTGCAACGGCATAATTTAATGATTTTTAAAAAATAATCAGAAATTCAAAGAAATGCAGAAAGATTTGACCTTTGATTGAGAAATAAGAGTGTATAATTAAGAACTTTTTGAAGATTTTGCACAAAAATAAGTACTTTTAAGGACCAAAAATTACTCTTCAAAAATTTAAAGACTTTCAAGGACCGTATAAAACTTGGTAAGTCCAGGCATCTTAAATCCAAATACCTGGCATATCTAAAAAGTATCCGACCTTTGGCCGAAAAAAATATGTAAGTTGCGTGACGGAAATGGGACCTTAATCAGTTCGAAGTAGGACCCTTGTGCGTCTACACACTTAGCTCACCGTTCCTTCCACTGCAGAAAATGCTTCTGGAAGGTTTCTTTTGGGATGGTGTTCAACTCCGCCGTCGCGTTCTGTCTATTTCATCTCTATTCTCAAAACGGGATACTTTCAATGACTCTTTCCATTTTGGAAACAACCAGAAGTCGCAAGGAGTTATGTCCGGTGAGTACGAAGGTTGGCGAACGACTGGAATTCAATGTTTCGCCAACAAAGTCTGAATCAGGTTCGATGAATGAGATTTGTCTGATGAATCTTACGACTTGTTTCGCTTTGAGAATCACCACGCTTTGACAAAATTTGATGCTGTACCTTTGCTCAACTTGTTCAGTCATCTTGAGAGAAATCAAAATCCGACAAACAGGTGTGGGAGCACCACACTCGGCGGCCAGCAAGCAATGACTCGCTCACTAGAACTCCGGCAAAAATTTCAAGAATGCGCATTAATCTGTCTCTTTCTAATGTGCACAATGGCGCCACCTTAGAATCACTACTGCGCGCAGGAAAAATCAAGTTATAAGACAGGCCTCGTATATCAAAATTCTTGGATACATAAATACAAATTATAAAAGCAAATTTTGCCCAATATTACTATTGCTGTTTCATTTAAGAAGACATTAATAAATTATTTGCTCAAATATTTTCAGATTTTTAAGTATTGTAAAATCTCTCACTATTAAGGATACAATGTGGTATGTAGTAAATCGATAAACTGCAATTCAAAAATTTAGAAAAACATTACCTAGCCTAATATTTCAATCTTAATTACTTAAAAGGCTGCAGCCAACAGGGAGAAAAAGGTGTCCCGTCCTGGAATCGAACAAGGGTATACGCGACTATACGCGTCGATGATTTGCCACTAAGCTAACTGGACTTCCAAAGCTTAGCATTTCTCACTCTTATTTCAATTTTAATTGCTCAAAAGGCGTATAGTCAATTAAAATTGAAATATTATCTGAATTCAAGGCGGTATAAATTTTTCGCAAAAATTTCCAAGAATTATATGCATATAAAGAAAAAGGAAGGAAGCTGCAATTTCGGATTGAGAGACTATTTAAGGTGGTTAATTACTGTTATAATTAAGTAGCAAATAAAGCAGAAGAAAAATATATTTTTATCTTCGTAAGATTGGAAACAACGGCAAAGGGAAGAAGCAATTTTTTTTTTTTTTTGGGGGGGGGGGAGATGGGAGACGAGTTTAATAGATGACTGATTATTTGACTTACTAAAGATTTAAAATAGGATAAAAAAAACTTAAAAGAGTTTTAAAGACTTTACATTTTGTGTGATTGGAAAGAACGGTGATGAAGAAGGCATTTTCGGACGGGTCTTGGGGGAAATTATATGATCGATTATTCATTGTTACAATAAAGAACCAGATAAAGCAGAAAATGTAAAAAAATGGTTTTCAAAGATTTTTAACTTGGTGTGAAGTGGGGGGGGGCAGCAAAGGGGGAGAAGACGCAGAAATGTTTGGCTGGGAGAGTTTAATAGATGATTAGTAAACTAAATAAATTTAACTTACTAAAGATTAACAAATAAGAATAAAAATTAAGAAATTTAACCAATTTTTGTGTGTCTGATAAGAGGTGAAAGCGGAAATGTCAAATTCAGTGTGTGGAGTGGAAGTGTAATTATATGATTAATTATTTAATGCGACAATAAAGTAACAGATAGAGCTGAAAAAACTTAAAAACAGCAACTTTTAAGGTTTAAAACTTGGTCAGCTGGGTGGAAAAGGAAAATTTTTTGTTGTTGTTATAGCAGGGATATTTATTAGACGATACATTATTTATTAACCTTACTAAATATTTACAAATAAGTAAAAAAAATAATTAAACTAATAAGTTTTTAAGACTTTAAATTTTATATGCTTGGTAAAAGGAGGGGTTTGGGCAAAATAGGAACATCAATTTCGGTTTCGAAGTAGGAGAAAATTCTGTGATTGATTATTTATTGTTTCAATAAAATATCAAATAGAGCAGAACAAGTTTTTAAAAAATCGAAGACTTCAAAAGAGCTTTTAAACTTTGATTACTGTGAGAGGAGAGGTAAGCGAAATTTTGGAAAAGTGGAATTTAGATAAAATTTTAATTAATCACTTGTTAATAAAACTCGTGATCCATTATTTATTGTTACTATAAAGTAGGAAACAGAGCATAAACAGTTTTGAAAAACTTAAAGAATTTGAAAGATTTTAAACTTTGGTACTGTGGAGGAGGAGCAAAATGGAGGAAGCGAAATTTCGGAAGGAGGAGAGGCAAGGGAATAATTTAATGATTTAAAGAAAAATAAAAAATTCAAAGAAATGCAGAAACATTTTCATCCTTGATTGAAAAATAAGAGAGTATAATTAAGTTTGCAGATTTTGCACAAAAATAAGTACTTTTAAGGACCAAAAATTACTCTTTAAAAATTTAAAGACTTTCAAGGATCGCATAAATCTTGGTAAGTCTAACATCCAGGGATCTTAAATCCAAATACGTGGTCTGTCTGCAAAGTATCAGATCTTTAGCCAAAAAAACTATGTAAGTTATCTGGCGAGAATGGGACACTAATCCCCTTCAATGTGGGACACTTGTGCATCCACACACTTAACGCAACGTTCTTCCCACTGCCGAAAATGCTTCTGGAAGGCATCTTTTGGAATGGTGTTCGACTCCGCCGTCGCGTTCTGTATATCTCATTTCTACTCTCAAAACGGGATCCTTTCACTTTTGGAAACAGCCGCAAGGAGCCATGTCTGGAGAGAACAAAGGTTGGCGAACGACTGGACTTCAATGTTTCGCCAGGAAAGTCTGAATCAGGTGCGATGGATAAGCTGGAGCATTTCTGTATCTTACGATTTGATTCGCTTTGAGAATCACCGCTCTTTCACAAAATGTGACGCAGTACCTTTGCTCAACTCGTTCAGTCATCTTGAGAGAAATCAAAGTCCGACAAACAGGTGTGACAGAACCACATTCGGCAGCCAGCAGGCAACGACTGGCTCATTAGAACTCTGGGGAAAAATTCAAGAATGCGTATTAATATGTCTCCTTCCAATGTGCACAGTGGCGCCGCCTTAGTATCACTACTGCACGCAGAAAAATCAAGATCAGATAGTTATAAGACAGACCTCGTATCTCGAAAATCTTGAATACATAAAAGCAAATTATAAAAGTAATTTTCCCCAATATTACTTTTGTTTTTTCATTTAACCCTTTCGCGGGCGGTGTCCACAAAAAAGGACACCTAATTTTAGTTCCAAAAATGACAAACGGTACCAAAAATATTCAATTAAAATTTTCCTTTTATAAAGTACAGGAAAATAAGCAAGTTTTTATTTTCTATTACATTCGTTTGTAAATTCTGGTGTCAGTCCATCATTTCATTTCATAAAAAGACTTACTCCACACCGGAAAGGGTTAAGAAGATATTAATAAACCATTTGCTCAAATATTTTTAGATATTGTGAAATCTTTCACTATTAAGGATACAGTGTGGTGTGTAGTAAATCGTTCAACTTCAATTCAAAAATTTAGAAAACCATTACCTAGCCTGTTATTTCAATTTTAATTTTTTAAAAGGCGTGCAGCCAACAGAGTGAAAAAATGTCCAAGACTGGAATCGAATCAGGGTCATTGACTTTGCGCGTCAATGCTTTGCCACTACGCTACCTGGACGACCCAAGGTTAGCACTTCTAACTCTTATTTTAAATTTAATTGCTTAAAAGGCGTATAGCTAATGACCCTGGTTCGACTCCGGGCTTGGGCACTTTTCAGCTCTGTTAGTTGCACGCCTTTTAAGCAAATAAAATTGAGAAATTATTTGAATTGAAGGCGTGACAAAATTTCCAAGAATTATATGCATAGATTTATTACATAGCCTGTAGATGCTTGGCACCATCAGTTGCCGACAGTAAATTAAATAATACAAAAAATGACTTGAAACTGAGAATGCCTATTTCAAAACATCGTCTACTGCTTGTATTCAAAAATTTAAAAAAAAAGTATTTTGCACATACGCATCAATCTAAGTATTGACAAAATAAGAAAGGGAAAACCTTTAAATATATATTTCTTAAATTAGAAAGTTTTCTTTTTAATTTAGAATCCGTACTTTTATGTCATATCTATTAACTAAGAAATTTAATTATTACCTCAAATTCAATTTATTATACTAGAATCTCTAAAATACAAAATTGCAGATTATGGCACAATGCCAGATATAGGAGGCTGTACTGTACAAATATACTCATGTATAAAAGTAAGCAAAAAAAGCTTTAAAAAAACCTTCAGGAAAACTGACGATATTTCGTACAAAAAATCTGCACTTTTCCTTTAGGTAAAAAACAAGCATTTTCCTTTTTTTTACCGAAATATTTGCAGTTTTCCTTTAGGTATAAAACCCGTATCTTTCATTTTCATAAAAAACATGTATTATGGAATGTTTGTCCGATATACTTGCAGTTTTCGATGTAAAGAAACCTGTATTAATGACACTGCGCGTTGTTTTCTCATAAGTGTATTTTGTGGATTTTTTTTTTTGTGTGTGTGTGTGGGGGGGGGGGGGGGGAGGCTGACTTTTTCACTCAGAAAAAGGCTAGTACGATGACATTTACAAGGTAAATGTCAATAGATGCATCTTTTGCATTTCTCATTTGTATAGGATAGCAGCTGAGGTGACAATGAAATTAAGTAATTTTTTTGGTTTTGGTTGCAGATATTTTTGTTGAGTTCACTTTCTATTTCTTAAGTATAATTCCAAAAGTGAACTAAAACTGCAACCAAAATTGAAAAAGTAAAATTATTACATTGCAAACCAGAAATTTGAAAAGAACGCTGCCATTGATTTAATGTCATCTTACAAACATTTTTATGGAACAAGGTAATGTTGAACCGATAACGAAAGTCTTTCTACATTTTTTTATACGCCCTTTGCTTTTTTTTTTTGCTTAGGATATTTACGGTAAATGAATAAATAGATATCTTTGTAATTTTTTTCTTTCGCTTTTTTGAGGTGACAGACCGCCCGATGTATTCAGATATCCCCAAGCCCTCCCTTCCTGCTTTTCGATATCTTTAATTTAATTAATTTAGTTTTTAAATTTACCCGGTGATATCTCATTATTTTTTTCCGCTTCAGTCAAGCGTCGTGCAGAGATAAAATTGCAACCAAAATTAGATAATTACGTCTATATATCCATTTTGACATAGATTTCATATATAAAAAAGAAAAAAGTATTTAAAAAAGTCTAATGCAAACGGAAAATTTGTGCAGTTGGTTGGTAATTAAAATAGTTTTTGGGAGCATCATCTCATACTTCCTTAGGTTCGTTTTTCGAAATCAAGTATGGTTATAAAAAATTTCGAAAATTGTACTACAGCTCTCCTCTTAAATTTAAGACATAATTTTTATAACAGTCATGATTAGATAAAATGTATTTTTAAATGGATAATTAATTTTTGAACAATTTCTATGCAACTTTCACACAGGATTTTAAAATATCTACATTCCACAGCTAAAAAAAATTTCAGTATAAATTTAAGAATGTCACAAATGTAAAATGAACTAAAATCTAAGATGTTGAATTTCTGCATTTCTAAATTGTATACAAATTTATATAATGATAATAATAAAGACGTTCGAATACACATAACTTTAGAAAAAGTAACTCAGTTTCTTAGATTTGAATTCACTTTAAAGTATGGCATATAGTAAACATACATATGCAAAATATTAAGAATTTATATTTAATAGAACTATTGTTGACACTAGGCCAATTTGGAAGGGTGTAGCACGCGGCGGTACTTTTTAATTATTTTATGCGCCCGTTGGTCGTTTTTGACATGCTCTTTCGAATAATTTCTTTTTCTGGTTGCAGGAGAAAGAAACTCACGAAATACATCCATTGAGGGGGGGGGGGAGGATCTTAAATTTCACCATTTGGTCACGGGAAGCATCGCGAAATTCGTCAATGCTTATTTTCATTAGAAATGATTTAGTTAAATATAAATAATATTAAAATTTTTTTTAAACCAATATTATGCTGTCTGCACATAATATTTTAAAACTGTAGGTCAAACTATTTAAAAGTTATTCTGTTGTCTATTTTATATCATCGCTGGTAACCGGGTATTTTTAGTGCATTTCTATAGTATAAACTGGTGAAAATGATACATACTTTAGACACAAATAAAGAGTCCTATCTTGAATGTCATAAAACTGTGAAAGAAACACAAAAAAATAGCAGATTATTTTATTTTATTTTTTGCTTTGTGGCAATTATTGAGTTTTTGTCGTATGGCTGCTCTAACCATACTAACGCTTACAGAACTAAATTTCTCCCTAGTGTGACAGGTAATGTCATTTATAACATCTCGTTCCAATATGTTTGTTTTATTGGTTCTTTCATTTGGACATTTCAAAACACTTTGTGAGAGAATTTCCCGCCCAAAGCAAATATCAAGGAGATCACAAACGTATTTCGAATAATCGTTATTTCTACGTACAGACAACTTTTCTTCTGCAATAACCAATGAGCCAAATTTCTTTCCTTCCTGTGGTTCTTTTCTTTCTTTTTTCTTTTCTTTATATTTCCTTTTCATTGCTTTATACTTCTCTTTGCTTTCCTGCAGTGAGTGTTCCCTGTTTTGTAATTCATTTTGTAGTCTTTCAATTTCCTGATTTTTACTTTTCTTTCCTTCCTGTGGTTCTTTTCTTTCTTTTTCCTTTTCTTTATATTTCCTTTTCATTTCTTTATACTTTTCTTTGCTCTCCTGCAATGAGTGTTCCCTGTTTTGTAATTCATATTGTAGTCTTTCAATTTCCTGATTTTTACTTTTTAAAGTATCTTCTAAATTGCCACACATAGTACATTCTGTACTTTCATCTGCACTCATTTTATTCCAGATACTCAGTAACAAGTCCTTTATCTCCGAGTTCTTTTTTGTAGGAGCTACTCTCTTCCTGCAATATAAATAACTCAATAAATAAACAAGCAACATATATACAGGGTGAATCTAAACTCTTGGGCAAAACTTTAATGGATGATAGTACACATCAAGACGAACAATGTTAAATAGGAAATTACGGTTCTCAAACGTCTTCCGAAGGAGATAGGTGCCATTAAAGTTCAGGGTCCAAAATTTCAAATGATTATAAAAAACGGGAAAAGGGGTCGATTCGTTTGCGGTTTTCACTAAAACTATTCTTTATGTCAGCATTTTCTTGAAAATAAATTTTAAAGATAAAGTTCAAAAAATGTCGATAGAGGGCGCTTTAAACGTTGGAGTAACGAACAACTATTTTTTACCGTTATTTTTTGTATCTCATTAAATGCTTTCAAAACCTTAGACTTAAACTTAAATTTTGAGCTCAAAATCTGAATCGTTGGGAGTGGTTAAGTAGCGCAAACTGAACTGTGCTCAGGGGGAAGAGGGTTCAAATTTCAACTATTGAACAAAGTTCAGTTTGTACTACTTAACCACTCGCGACAATTCAGATTTTGAGGTCAAAATTTAAGTTTAAGTCTAAGCTTTTGAAAGCATTTAATGAGATACAAAAGTAACGGTAAAAATAGTTGTTCGTTACGCCAAAGTCTAAAGTGCCCTCTATCGGCCTTTTTTGAATTTTATCTTTAAAATTTATTTCGAAGAAAATACTGACATAAAGAATAGTTGTAGCGAAAACCGCAAACGAATCGACCCATTTTTCCGTTTTTTATAATCATTTGAAATTCTGGACCCTAAACATTAATGGCACCTACCTCCTTCGGAAGGCGTTTGAAACCCCTAGTTTCCTATTTAATATTGTTTGTCTTGATGTGTACTATCACCCCCTTAAAGTTTTGCCCAAGAGTTTAGATTCACCCTGTATTTGAAGACTAAAATTTGATTAAAAAATACACAATTTAAAAGAAAAAATTCTACAACCATTGCAATTGGCCCACTGATCAGACCTATCAGCCTTTAAATATGAGAAATAATAGTACACCAACACAATCCTTTAAAATGGAGCTTAGTTAGTTCATGATTTTATGACACAAACATTTAGCAAGTCCTAAATTAATAATGTTATGTAAAGATATTGCCGTTTTATACATTTCAAAAATTTATTTAAACAGCACTTCATTCTTTTTAAAACTGCTGTTTGTAAAATTATATAGGGAAATCCCTTGAAATCTTCAAACTAAGTAAATACTTGTTAAAAGTGATAAAAATGGAGTTAGACGACAAATAAATACCTTTATTCAGATCGACATGTTTTATTGCTCAGACGGAGACATTTTAAGGAGCTATACCGATACAACTATTTTTGCAAAAAAATTTTAAATGGGAAAACTGGTAAAGAAAAATTACGAGATCGCATGTAAAATGAAATCAAGTACAGTAATAAAAATACGAATGTATATTTAATCTTTTACGAATGGATCTTTAATAATCCTTATCTAATGCATAGAAATTCACATTCACAAATATCCATTTTTATTTTTATTATTGTTCTTGATAATAAATATGAGATCTTGTAATTTTTTTTACCAGTTTTTCCATAATTTTTTTTCGCAATATTTATATAATTGAAAATGTCGCTGTCTGAGCGACAAAACATGACGAGCTGAATAAAGTTATTTATTTGTCTTGTAAGTCTTTTTATATCACTTTTAGCCAGTATTAGCTTAGTTTGAACTACAGTGCTAGAAAAAAAATCTTGACACCCAAAACGCAATCACAATGTTCAGATGTTTTATTTTATTTTTCCTGCTTCTAATAGAAGAGGCGGGTGGGGGTTTCTATCACGCATTGGTCATGTGGAGTGGTAGCGCTTCCAGCTTGAAATAACTCAGCGTTCTCTTTTTTCCTTTTTAGTACTGGTAGTGGTTAATAAACAGGGATTTTGTTTCATTTTTGTCGTTGCAGAAAGAAATTTTTCTGGTTCACATAATGGGACGTAAAAAGCTTACAATTGTTGAATAAACTCATACTTTGACTTTATTAAGTCAAAATGTTCCTATAAGTCGTATAGCCTTAGACTTACAAGCATCAAGTCAAACTATTTATGCCCTGAAAAGGGGGAGTGCTAATTTACCACGTGGCAATATGCCAAACTGAAAAACTGTTTCAGGAAGACCAAGAAAGTTTGTAGAAGGACTGATATATCTTTAAGACGTTAGGTGTTGTTACAATCAACAATAACAGCTGCAGAAATAAAAAAGAAACATTCAGAGTTACTAATGAATGCGACATTAAAGACCATCAGCCATAGACTTCAGAATGACTGGGAGCTTCCAGTCCGAAGGGCAGCAATAAAACGCCTACTTACTGTTGTCATGAAAAAAAATGAAAGATTAAATATTTGTAAGAAATATACAAATTAGATAGCAGGATACTTTAAAAACTAATGATTTCTAATGAAAGTACTTTCAGGATAATCAGGGGTGTCCGGTGATGGCGAGACAACCTAAAGCTTTCTCACGATGTGAAGTTAAAAGTGTAAAGCACACAGATAGTGTCATGGTATGTTGTGCTTTTTGTGGTAAAAAAGGTAGAACTGAACTGTATTTCCTTCCTAAAAATATTACTATGAGCTATAATAAATATTTAGAAGTTCTACAAGACAACATACTGCAATTTTGGTCCCATCATGGATGTCAATTTTTCATGCATGATGCAGCACCTGCTCATTAGACAAAACTTGTAAGCAAAAGTGGTTAAATGATAATAATATAGCAGTACAGTAGAACCTCTTCTAACCGAAACTCTCGATTAACTGAAATCGATTTTTGAAGCTTTTTTTTTTTTTTTTTTTTTTTTTTTTTTTTTTTTTTTTTTTACTATCGCATCCATTTTAAAAGTGAACTTTTTTTTAGCTACCTTGTGTGCAAGCGGTCCTTTCCGAACTACGAGTACATATAAATCCCTTTCTAAGAGTTCCTTTGAATTTAACTTGAGCTTCCATAAGCTGCGGGGTGGAACAAAGAAAACGAACAAATTTGCAATTCTGAAGCTTTTGAATGTTTTGCAAAAGGTTTGGCATAGCTGGAGCAACAGAAAGACTGTGATAATGGTGAACTAACAATATTAAAAAACTCCGTGATAGAGCTTCAAAGCAAAGGCAATCAAAACTGCGATAAACAAAACATTTTTTCAAACCCTTGTGATATGTGTAAAAGGTACTTAAATTCAAAATTAAAATTCAGAGAACTTATTCTTGTTTCTATTTTGCTAAACTGCTTTATTTTTATTCAGCACGTGTTGCTATAATACGAAATATTGCACATATTTCTCCTTAATCTTAAAATTGAAGCATTCGCGATTATCCAAAAATTTCAATTTTCCGAAAAAGGGTCGGTCCCAATTACTTCGGATAATCGAGGTTCTACTGTACTCGAATAGCTAAGCAACTAACCTGACCTTAATCCAATAGAAAATGCTTGGACCTCATGAAAAATAAATTTCAAGAGAGACAACCATCCAGCATCAGGGAACTGCAGGATGTATGCAAAAAGTTGTAGCTTCATATGGAGAAACATTAGTTCGAAAATTTGGCAACTTCCATGCTTAATAGACTGAAAAATGTCATAAAAGACAAAAGAACTATGAGGAAATATAATTTCTGGCAATAAAAGTTTATAGACGAGTGTTTTTTATATTTTTCAATGAGTGTCAATATTTTTTTCTTTTGCTGGCACTGTTCTGTTTGATTTGTATATTTGATATTTTTCCAGTATTGGGTCTTTGGCGAGATACAGAAGATGGGCTTGGCGAAAGAAGGAAATTTTTCATGCATTTTTTATGGCAAGCTATTGACTATTTCACACGCAAGCAATTTTTTCAATATTTATACAATTTATTTACTATAAACAAAGTCACTTATCTATTCTTATAGACAAATAAAAGTAAATTGTGTATAAAAACAAAATATATATATATATATATATAAATGTTTATACATATAAATACATACATAAACAAGCATAAAAGGTCATCGGATTAGTTTCCTAAGCTGTTTATATCATTATATAAACAAATCTCATTTTCTGAAACACGAATTGCGGCAAATGCTTTGAAAAAAAAGAACATCTTCTATACTGGGAAAGTACCATATATTTTTTGTGTACATTCCTGTAATTAATTGAATATATTCTGTGAGTCATTATTCATAATTACATTTATAAATCTCCTTCACCCTCCTCCCCCCCCACCACCACCAAAAAAGAAAAAAAATTCAGCAATGGTAAAATGAAATGAACCTTAT
Source organism: Maratus speciosus (assembly GCA_963932465.1). NCBI lineage: Eukaryota > Metazoa > Arthropoda > Arachnida > Araneae > Salticidae > Maratus > Maratus speciosus. The sequence goes on along the minus strand of CAWVRF010000140.1, from coordinate 16,650 downwards.
ATACACTTGTGGAATGGAATGTTATGCTTTTGAAGATTTAAGTTTGACATTCAACAGTATAGTTGAATGTATGAAATTTCAATTCACTTCTCAAGGGCATCTGCCCATTGTCACTTCAACTCACCTACTCATTGTTACTCTTCATTCATAATCATTTTTCTTAATATAATAGTGTTGACTCTAGGCCAATCTGGCAAGGCACAGTCTCGGCAACTTTTTAAACTACTTTATGCGACCAGTGATAGTTTTTAACAACTTTATGCGCCTGCCAGTCATTTTTAATTATTTTAGGCACCTGATGGCACTTACTGCCATTTTTTGCGTGTCTTTTTGATTCATTAATTTTTATGGTTCCGAGAAAAAAACTCATAATATATATATATATATATATATATATATCGTGAGAGATAAATCGTAAATTTCACCATTTGGTCGTGGGGAAGTATCATGTCAATTTGTCAATCGATCATGGGAAAAAAATCGATAAATTCGCCAATCGGTTATGGAAAATATTCTGAAATCCTTCAGTCAGTCACTGGAAAAAAATCGCCATTGATTGAATGAAAAAAATCTCATGAGTTTTGTCAGTAAGTAGCAGAGAAAAATCCAGAAAGCCATCAGCTGTAAACAGGAAGAAATAATTTAATTCGTCGATTGGATGCGAGAAAAATCTGCTAATTTCGTCCATCAACCATATGGGGAAAAAACAACACAAGTTTCGTCAATCGGTCACTAGAAAAAGAAACGCAAAACTCACCAATCTATAGAAATAAAAAATTGTGAAATTCATCAATCAGTTGCAGGAAAAAAGTACTCAAAATCGTAATTTAGAGGTCAGAAAAAAATCTTTAATTTCTCCATTGGATCGCTAGAACAAAATTCAGAAGTTTTTCAGTTGGTCGCTTTAAAAGACTGTGAAATTCGTCAATTGATCGTGGTTTAAAAAAATCGAGAAATTTTTCAGCCAGTTGCTAAAAAGTGTGAAATTAGTCGATCAATCATGGTGAAAAAAGGAAAATTTGTGGATTGGTCATGGGAAAAAATCGCAAAATTAGTCTATCGATTAAGGGAGAAAATCATGATATTCGATCGGTCGCAGGAAAATATTGAAAAATTCTACGAAGAAAAAGCGTACATGTTTTAATTAGTCATTTAGGAAACAGTTTTTATGTAAAATCCTTTTGAAATTGATCCTTTTTAGGAATTTAAAAGCCTATTTTTGATAAATCTACACAAAACATATAATTATACATATTAAACTATTATAAATATTATATGTTCCTATATTTAGGACTAATAAATTTTATCGAATAAATACAAAAATGTTTTAGCATAATTGTTTTAGTATCTTTTTAATTAAGTTTGCAACATAAGCAGATTTTACCAGAAAATTCGAGAAAACAAAAATTCAGACATAAAAGGGTAAACTGTTTACCTTATTGTAGATGAACTGCTTCCTACAACTTCGAGTTGGTTGTCATGCTGTAAACTGGAATGAACTGAGCTGGAGCTTTTATTATGAGTGGTATTTAGTCGTGACTGTTGATGATTTCCTTGTTCATTGGAATCTTCTGTTGCTTCTATCTTTACAATTGGTGGATCCGGAAGTGCGCTATCTTCCATGGAACAGTCATCTTGTGTTGAGCCGCGTCCTTCTTGTTTATCATAGTCAGACTCCACAGAATATTCATCGAGAACTAGCGGAAGCTTCCTTTTTATCTTTCCTCTCACCTCTTTAAGATGTTGTTCTTCTTCCTCCTCCTTTAACTGGATCATTACTGGTTTACTTTTCGTGATATTCTCTTTTGCTTGAGAATAGGTGTCTGAAATGTTAATGCAAATGAAAATTGAGTTAATCTTTTAAGTAGCACTACATTATTTAAAAAACTGTTAGGATAACGTATAGTAAACATAAGGTTAATAAGTATCAAGATATTTTTAGTATACATCAGATATTTTCAAAAAAGTCAACTTACTACTGATAATATATATTTTCAAACACAATATAAATTAGAAACTAAAAAACATTTTGAACTTAAAATGAAAACTTAATAAAACAATCTTCTAAATGTCTTTTTCTTTCCTTTTTTTCCACTTAAAACAAAATTAAAGATCAACTAATTAAAAGGGGAAACAAGTTGCTTTATATACCCATCGGAAACAAAGTATAGGATTCAGTATTAAGTATAAAAAATGTAATTTTATAAAATAAAATTTTAAATATAAAATAGCTTTTTTAGTTGAAAAATTTCATAAATTTATAATATAAAAATTTTGCCATGTTTCTTTTCTAAAAAAGGAAAACGGAGGAAGAAGCCAAAACATTATTTAAGCTATCCTTTTAGGATTTTTCACTTGATTTCTAAACATACAATTATAAATAAATTCATATTAAACTATTAATTAAATAAGCCACATATTTTAAGGTTACATATTTCAGTTTTTATTTATAGTTTATTTTCTTTTTACATTCTTTTATGATATTCAACCAGGTTTTTGTATGTAGAAATGGAATTATGTAATCAATTTTTAACCCACTTCCTGATAGGATAGATTTATATTAAAAAAAAATGCATTCACAGTTATGATTCCGATAGGCCAAATGACTCTGACATTGCATCATTAAAACATTTTAACCCTAGAACTACCGGAAATTTTACTCAAGTTTTATAAAAACATTCTACACCAGAATTTTTACTTAAAACTATTTAATTTGTTTATTTAACTTATTATTGTCTGATTTATACATTTAGTTTGTTTTGAAGAAATTTCTGGTTTGAATAAATATTTTGAATGTACATGTCGGGTCCATTGGACCCTACTGGTAGACAGAGGGTTAAAGACTAAACGGTAGAAAATAAATTGCAAATAAAAAATAGAGTTAATTTATTGTTATTAACTCCCCCCTCAAGTTACATATTGTTAAAGTTAAAATTAATAAGAATTAAAATAACTTAATTACAGTAATTTCTGGCCTATAATCCGCAGATTATCTGATAAAAAAACCTCAACAATTTAAGTGCGAATTATCTGCTGAAAATTTTTTTAAGATATGTTCACGTCAGATATCCAGTTTCTACCAGCAAAATGTAAACAGCTGTCACACGGTTGTTTGCTATCGACCGTTTGCGGAGTTGCTGGTGATATGTTCACATATGACGTGACCGTGCTAGTGGGAGTGGCTTTCCGAATTTCATGTTATATATATTTAGCCTTTTGGCAACATGTTTCTATGAAGATAAAGCGTTTCTCAACTCATCTCTTTCAAAAAACACGTTGGTTGCACACCTTTGAAGGTCAGCGCTAAATTGCACAACGCTCCGGTATAGACAAATTGTAGGCTCCTCCCCTAGTAGAAACGAGCGCCATCTACTGGCTAATCTTCTAAAAATAACATCCTGAAGAGTTTTTTAAATTAATTTTACATTTCTTTTTTCTTCTTAACGATGAATTAAAAACATTCTTCATTGTGTTCTTAAAATAATAATAATAATATATTCTTTCTGTGGCTACTCGTAAAATTTTATTTTATGATATGATATCATAAGCTAGGGAATTTCAAATAAAACTTCTTTAAAGAAAAGTTTTTTTTAAAAAAAGAGAGAGAAAGGGAGGGGGGGATATGCTTTAATTCCAAATGTTTAATCTATATGCTTTAACATTGAAGTTATATTTAAATATATGTATGCATCTTGACTTAGAACTAGCGTCTGTTAATATTAGCATGTTTTATTTATTTATTTATTTACTTTTTTACTTTAAAGAGAATTTATTTCAGATTTACTAATTTATTATGTCCTGCAGTAAATTGGAAAATTTATGGCTAGTCGTAAAAAAATCATATTTAATTATTGTTATTTAAGAATTCAAAGAAGAGCTTTTTTTTTAATTCATTATTTTTGCATCTTGTTAAGAAACAAGAAAGTTTAAATTGAAGAACCCCCTAGGATCTTATTTTTCATAGTAATATTTTGAATTTATACTTAATAAAAGAGAAAGGTAGAGAAAAAAAATAATACTAACAATTACTTTCTAATAATTTTAACTGTCAACTACTTTCCAATACTTTTAGCTAAATCTGACTTAAATAAATAATATTTTTTTATGGTACAGATGTCATATTCGCCCCATATTGGCGCGATTTTTTTCTGTCGCCAATATCATATAGGCAACGGGTACTTAACTTGCGCCAAAGGGCTTGATGTGGTAACCCGGATTATGTTGTTTATGCTGTTGATGTTTTCGCCAAATTGGCAACCGAAAAAAATCACGCCAATATGGGGCGAATATGACATCTGTTCCTTTTTTATAAATAAAAAAGACAAATTTATACAAAAGAATTCTCATAGCCATTCATAAGTCTTTAATAATTTACTAGAGAAAAATTACTTCTAATGTAACAACAACAACAACAACAACAAAAAGGCACAATTAAATTTAAGGTAAATTTGATAAATGACTATTCAAGAGTTCCTTACATGAAAAAAAAAAGAAAAGAAAAATCATACTCTTACACTTGGACTTTATAGTAATTAATTTTTTAAAAATACATTTAAAAATTTAAATCCAAATTTTGCAACATTTAAATAATCCTATAAATTAATTTATTAATTTAATTCAATAAGTATAGTACAAGCTTTAAGTAAGATTTAGATGAAGGTGTTGGAAAGTAATGGATAGCTAAAATTATTAGATAGTAATTCTTAATATTATTTTTTTTCTCTCCCTTTCTATTTTATTAAGCATAAATTCAAAATATTATTATGAAAAATCAGATTCTAAGGGGTTCTGCAAATTAAACTTTTCTTTGAATTCTTAAATAATAATAATAGTTAATTATGATTTTTCTATGAATAGCTGTAATTTTTTTAATTTACTGTATGATATCATATACTAGTAAATCTAAAATAAATTTCCTTTAATGTAAAAATAATAAAATAAATAAATATCAAATAAATACCTAAGTCAAGATAAAGTCTAAAGTTTTTTTTTTCTTTCAGGTTTTCAGGAAAGAAAAATATTCATGCATATAAATTGCAGTACACATACACACATATTCTTAAATATAACTTCAATGTTAAAGTATATAAATTTAATATTTGGCATTAAAATATATCCCCTCTCCCCCTCTCTTTTTTTAAACTTTACTTTAAGCAGCAGTCATCAGGAGAGGAAAGACGCCTCTGTTCTTTCCCCTGATGGTGGCTGTTTTATTGCAGTTGAAAGTATTTCTGGTTTTTAACATCTTTTGACAGTTTTTATGTTACAAAGATATTTGCATGTATTTTAGCACACAAACACAAGTACAAATAATCTTACATTTTGATATTTTTTTTTTAATGTTATAAAGATAATTTTGTTAACCATTATAATATGATTTTACTTGAGTGGTGCAATTTTTTCCTTTATAATGTAATATAAATTCGGATAAAATAAAAATGATACATTAAGATAGTTTTATTTGTTATGTTTTCCTTTGTCTCACATTCATATTTTTCTTTCTAATATATATGGAAGACAATCTGTTTAGAAGACAATCCCACTAACTCATTTTAAGTGGCATTTTTTAAACAAAGGAACATTGAAAATTTTAATTTTCTATATATTTATACAGTGATAAAAGTTACCCTTGGTTAAAAGAAAATTAATGAGTTCAATCAAATTATCTCGAGAAAAAATATTATTATGCAATATTTTTATAGTTACAATAACTTTAACTGTTTATACTGAACATTTTCATTTGATGGAGTTCATCATTTGTGCACTGAACGGCTCATATAAGTCTAGATGTGAAAATTTAAGTTCTACTTCATCTACAGTCTTAAAATTGCTCAGGCATTTTTTTTTTAATTTATTAGTTTGGAAATTTAAGGCTTTAAAATTTTTGAACTATTTTGAATTCATATTAAGAGATGAAGAATAACTAACATTTTAAGTATAATTTGTATATTTCCAAACTTAATAGTAATAAATATATAGTTATTCATAGTAATAAAATAATTATACTATAAACTAAGCTAATATGTATTTCAAAGTACATATATAAAAAAAATTCCCTATATTAATCTGAAGATACTGAAAGTTATAAATTCATGAATTTATAATTTGAATTCTTGTTAACGATGTTAAAGTACCTAGAAATAGAAATTTCAATTTTACTTAAAAAAAATTTATTAATCTGAACTTATGATATTGAAAATAATAAATTTATGAATTAAGAACTGGGTTTTAATTTAAATTCTTCATCCTTCGGATTTTAAAGTCTATTCTGTCATATAATATTGCTCACATGATGAAAACATTTAGAAAAAGAGTGCAAATTTTTAGCCGAGACCTGGTTTAAATCAAGATAAAGAAGAATCGCTGCTTCTGCCATGCATCGACATAAAATCATAAACATGACAGCCTGAAGCGGAACCATACTTTGTTGGAGAATTAAATTTTTTATACTATACTAATTGAATTAAGTTAATGATTTAATTTATAAGGTATGAAAAAGTTTTAATCTATGTTAATTTAGATTATTTTTTTAAGTCCAAATGTAAGAGGATATTGTTTTTTTATGTAACCCTCTCTTAGTTGATTATTTATTTAAATTAATTGAACTAAAGTGTCCCCTCTACACCTTAAAAAAATCTCTGTTAAATTATTAAAACTTATGAATTGCTATGATAATTGTTTTGAATAAATTGAACGATCTTTATAAAAATGATTTATATGTTCGAATAAGAGTTAGGGATATAGGCCCTAAGGAGGGGGTGCCCTTCGTGTGAATCTTTCTAAGGGAACCTAACCCGTATTAATGCTTAGAAATCCAAGGTTAGAAGAAAACCACGAAAACTCCGAACGATTGGGCCGACGGGCGCGATTGGGATCGAACCCAGCACCTCCCGTCTACCAGCTTCAAGAGCAGAACCTCTCAGCCACTGGTGGGGCCTAATTATAGGCTAGAAAATACGGTACAGTCGTGGAAAAAAAGTAAACACCCCTTACTAACTACTACACAAATTATCGTAGAAGAAAGTTACTGGTACCAAACGATTGGAAATAAAGTCTACTTTTAAATGATGTATATAAAATTTGCTTAGGGGACATCTACATATTAAAACGAACCATAACTTTATTTTTCAATAGCAGTACACACTTCTGACAGCATAAATGAACTCTACACCTTTCAATTAGTCTAAAAACAAATTTTTATGCAATTCATACCATAAGTTTCCGAGAAATTAATTATTTTAAAACGATTGTATTTTAAGGGCTGTATTCAAATTGAAGTTCGGTACTCGATTGTTAACCGAGAGAGCTCCCTTCTTGATCAAGGCACCTTAAGCAATCAATTAAGCCTGTTAGATTACAGAATAGCATAAGAAATTTCAAAATATCTACACCTAAGGAAGACCTAAGTTCTCAATGGTGATTATACTAGAGAAGAGTGTAAGTCCGCGACAATAAATAGTTCTGTACTGAATATAAAAGAAATGGCATATTAAATCTCCTTTTTCTTCATTTTCAGAGGGAAAATGATTGACTCATTAATCGAAATCGATTGAGCTTAGCATATATTCATTTTTATGATAAATATCTAATAATAATAAAGGAAATGTATTTATTCGCAAGGAAGGTTTTTGGCGAAGACTTGGCGTGGTGCAAGCAAATAACTAGCAACCTTAGACCCCCAATAGAGCTGTGCGGGGTGATGGACAATAGATACTGCCTCCTCCTATTATCAGAGATTGTAGATTTTTGATGTCCGATCAAAAGTTTCTTTTTTTAATCTATTAAATATAGAGAAAATTTTTCGGTGGATTCGAATTTTTCGGAAAATTTCACCCCAAGTACATAAGCAGCATATGGATGAAACATTTAAAATAACAAAGAAAATTTTCTTTTGCAAATTAAAACGAATAAAAGAAGCTCTTTATTTTAAGGCTGTTCTCAAAAAAATTATCTTTCCGAAAAAAATTATCTCAAGAACCGGAAACTTTATATTTTAAGGCTCTTTTTTAAATGTAAAAACAGGATACATGCAGGCATATTTGAAATCGAACAGTTTTTCTTAGTTTCCGGTAAATTAATTACAAGCAATTGTTGTCTAAGAATGGATTTTTATTTGTTTATCTAATTTACTGGACAATCACGTTGGATAGAAAATTTTGGTGGATTAGACAATTTCACCTCAAGTAAATATGAAGCATATGGAAAGAATATGTAAAATAACAAGAATTTTCCTTTTGTGTTAATTAAAACGAATTTTTTTTTTATGCGGCTTTTCTTAAGTACATTTACGATATAATTTCCATCCCTCCGCACACAGAAGTTTAAACTATTCTTATTTTACTTGGAAAGAATTGATCAGAAGTTAAATTGATTAGTCTTTTAAACAATGTTATAAATTCAATATTTTAACAGTATTTTAGACACAAAAACAAGAAAAAATTCACCAGTTAATAATAATGCATACTATAGTTTTATACATAAATGTAAGTTAATTTGATTCGATACGTTAAATTATAATTTAATTTGACATAAATCAATTAACTGGAAACGAAATTGCAAAATATCTAAATATATTGGATTAGTTTAAAACAATTTCTTCAATGCTACTAAACATGTGCATTTGTTTGTAAACATTGTGAGAAAAAAAATTGTGAGTAAAGTATTGTAAGAACATTGTGAAAGGGTGTGTATGTGTGTTTCCTTCTATTTTAATTGATAATTTTGAAAAAAAGTAATGATATAATAATTTTTAGGAAGAAATTTATATTGAATATGAAATTGGAATTAAATTTGTAAGGAGTTAATTAGATTATTTTCAAATTTTTCTTTTGTTTTAAACATAAAAATTGAATGCTAAATAATAAGAATTTTATCTTTATTTAAAATGTTAACATATATATCAATAAAATTTTTATTCCGCTTCATAATAAAACACTGCACAGCTTTTGAATTTTAGCATTCATTACTATGAGTTTATTACACCGGTAGATTTATTTATTGTTATTATTGTAATGAAAGCTTTCAAATCTAGGACTAAATAATAATTGATTTAGAAAAGAGAAGCTAAAAATATTCATTCCTGTTTTCTTTTATGATTTTCCGAAGAAGATTTCTATTACAAACAAATCAGCGAAGACCATTTATTTTTATTATTAAAATAAGGGGGAAAACAATTTTATTTTATGCACGTTTCATGTGATTTACAATAAATTCTATATTGAATGTATTAACAAAAACTGTTCAATTTAATATGATATAGCTTTTTGCTAGCTAATTTAATATATGATTTTTGTTCGCGCACTTTTAAAATAAAATTTCCTGTCCTTTATTTTTTCTGGTTGGGTGGGAGGGTGTCTGAACTAAAACACAGTTTTTCTCTTATAAATTAATTCTTTCTGAATATTTTTGTACATTAAATCATCGTTGATTTTATATCTTCGCGAAAAAACGCTGAAAATAGCATTACAAATGACTAAAACTTCAAAAATTGCAGGATAAAATAATTTCTATATTGGAAAAAAATAGGATTCCAGGGGTCGATGCAGGTTTTTATTCTTGGGACCCATTTTGTGAAAAGTAAAAGTTATTTTTGTGAATTTTATAATATTTTTATGAAAAATAATATTTTGTAATGAAAGTTGAAATCCAGTTACTCAAATTCGAACCAAGAGTTTATTAACAAAAACTTCTTTAAATCCCCTTGCTAAAGGTTTTGCTTTTTGTGACCTGGTTTTATTTACAAATTACATATTTTAAAACAGTTTTTATGAAAAAGATTGTTACGAAAGGGGCCTGGCCTATTTTATTGAAAGGAATTTTGTGAAGGGCCCTGTTTTATTAAGTTCATTTTTGTGAAGAGGCCTGTTTTATTAAGTTCATTTTTATGAAGAGGCTCATTTTATTAAATTTATTTTCGTGAAGACGCCCATTTTATTAAATTTATTTTTGTGAAGGGGCCCATTTTATTAAATAGATTTTTGTGAAAGGGCCCGAAATAGGCCCCAAATTTTGCCTGGATCGAAGCCTGGATTCAATTTGCGAATGTTGAGAAATCGTCGAACAAACCCAAAGAAACCACAAAAATTGCTGTACGCGAATTCCGAATAAACTTCATTGAAAAAAGGATAAAATGTATTGTATTGGCCCAAAAGTTAACAATTGGATGTATTTTTAATAATGTAGAAAATCGCCGCGAAAAACAAAAACGAAACATTAAATCGAACAAGAATCGCTAAAAATTTAGAAATCACAGATGACAAAATTTAGTACATTTGGCTAAAACAATGGAACCGAAATTCTTTTAGGAATACGGAACAATCTGCGTGGAACATGAAAAAATAAAAGAATTGGTAACATGAACTCGCTGAAATTTATTCCCCCAAACAACGATAAACAGCCAAATCCGGCGATTCTACAACGCCAAAGTTAGTAAAAAGGCTGGCGTAGCATAGTACCCATTGACTAGTTAAACGTGCCCCAACTTTAGTCACTTCTATCATAGACGGCCCCTTAAACCATCATTTTGCCATTTTTCTAGCATAATTTCAAAACTAATTGGAAGAAAAATGTGAAATTTTGGATTTCCATAACGCAGGACTTAATAAATCTGAATCCATCAAAAAGGTTTGTAGGTTGCAATTCATAATTTTTTCGAATATTAATTTCATAATTCATATTATCAGAAAATTATAAAAATTGCAAATTCAACGTATTTATGTTTGTGTATATTAGTATTATTGCTAAACAAAAAATTAGAACATTAGGATCATAATTTCAGAAGTTATAAATAAATATATTAAAATGTAATTTAACATCAGAAGCACTAAAGTTTTAATATTTATAATTCAAAAACTTATCATTCAAATGACTTGAAATTTGGTCTCTAGGCATAGTTTGAACCAAAGATTTGAAATATCTCGTTAAAATTGGGTATTACCATTGAAAAAAATGAAGCTTGGATTCGTTTTAATATGTAGATGACCCCCTAAGGAAAATTTTATATACGTCATTTAAAAGTAGACTTTATTTCCTATCGTTCGGTGCCAGTAAATTTTGTTTACGATAATTTGTTGAGGAGTTAGTAGGGGGTGTTTACTTTTTTTTCCATGACTGTACAATCCTGTAAATAAAACATTCACCTATTTTTACTATTTCAGCAAAATCCTGTTTTTATAGGGACAGTTCTTTTTTTTACCTTTGGCAAGCACTTGCCAACCCTGGTTTTTTTAATATGTCAAGGAAAATTATTCTTACCAAAACTTTGTTTAAAAGATACACTATGCAACTGCCATCCATGTTTCGGCGTAGACTGGGCTTTAGCAAGCGTTTCGACTTCTGCGACATCCATAACAGGTGGAAGCAAACAGAGGGTATCATTCTTGTCTAGCCATATAGATGGGACGACTATTTTTTCTTTGAAAATATCAGAATCTGACTGAACAACATAAAACATTTTCTGAAAGAAAAAGGAATAACAACTTTAAAATTTGGTATCTAATTCATAAAAATGTTTTAAAAAGTAGATATAGGGCAGTGACTGGGGAATGAGAACTGGCTGAGGAATATCTTGTTTGTGAGGGAAGAAGCCTAGAACAGAGTATATGAAGTCGGATCTGATGATCTCCAGCCAAACCAACTGGCTCTCATTGTTTTTTTCATATCCCTTTAGGAAGCTTTTCTTGGCCCATTGGGTGGCAAGAAATTGCATAAAGCGATGTCATGAACACTGTTCTAAACCGTCGTCCTCAGAAACAAGAGAGTCCTCGACAAGTACTCAAAACATCCATGAATGACATTTGATGATTGTTTCATTAAATGCACACTATATTTTAAATTTTAGTGGTTTTTTTATTAACACACACACACATTTAACAATGCAACCATATATACCGCATTTCTAAGGGTTTTCAAAAATTTTCATAATGCCAATGGCACTTTTTTATAACCTTAATAGCAGATTGACGCAGATGTGATTTATTTTTCTTCTACAACCGCCCCCCCCCCCTTCCCCTGATTTTTTTTCTTTTGCTGTAAGATTTGGTCCTATCAAAAACTTGTCAATGTAATGGTTGTAGATAATATAAAGAAGATTTATAATAAACTTAAGCAGATTTGATATCATGAGAATTGACAAAGTTATGAATTTTTTTCTTCTTCAACTCCCTTTTATTAATTAGTTTTATTTATTTTTTCTGTAAGATTTGGTACTATAAAAACTTTTCAATATAAAAGTTGTAGATAATTTTATGAAAATTTGTAATAAATTTAAGTGGATTCGATATCTTGTGAATTGATGAAGTTCCTCACCAATTGACGTTATTTGCCCTGCAATTAGATGAATAAATATGAATAAATTTGTGATATTTTTCCCACAACTGAATGATGAAATCTAAGATTGTTTCCAATGATTGATTTATCAAATTTCACGATAGTTTCCTGACAAATTGCCGATTTTCATGTTTTTATCTTATGACAGATTGATTAAACATACATCTTTTTCAGTGTCTGATGGAAAAACTTTGTGGTTTTCGCCCATGACCAGGTGACAAATTTCGAAATATTTTACCAGGGACCAATCGACGAATTTCGTAATATTTTCCCCACAACCGAATGACGAAATTTACAATTTTTCTTCCTGCAACCGAATGATGAAATTCACAATCTTTTCCTGACAAATTTCGCAATTTTTTCTAATCATCAACTGAAAAATTTTGCAACTTCCCCCCCTGAAGAATTTCTTTATTTTTTCTTATGATTGATTGACAGATTTTGCAATATGTTCCTGTCGCTGATTGACAGATTACTCATTATTTTCCCCTGCGATAAGATGATGAAATTGGTGATATTTTTCACATGAGCGAATGATGAAATTCATAATTTTTTTTACACGACTGGTTATCAAATTTCGCTATATTATCTTGGCCGATTAGGAAATTTCACATTTTTGCATTGTGACAGACTGACATAATTCACAATTTTTCTGTCAGTTTCTGATTGAAAATTTTCGCAATTTGTACCCACAGCCGACTTTCAAGATTCTTTTCATGGGACTCATTAAAATATATAGACTAATCTGAAATATATAGACTAAAAGAGACAAATGGAAAAATAACAAGGTTAACGACCCACTCGGAGGCGTGTAAGCTGGAAAACCGGTGCTAAAGAAGCACTAGCCAATCAGCATCTCAGAGATGAAGAAATTATTATTTACTATAATGCAAGACCACCATCAGGTACTGAACTAGAAAAGAAGAAAAAACTTACTTTTGGTGAAAGACTTTCTGATGGAAAAATATATAAGTATACAACTGCTCAGGAATCTGGAAAAAAAGAATAATAAACAATACAAGAAAAGAGATAAAATATTCACCATAAATTATTTTAAAAGTAATAAATAGTAACATTGCTATACCTCAGTCACACTATTTTTTTTTCTAGTCTTCTTTGCTGATTTGAACAATTGTGGCAACTTTTGTAAACATTTGAAGTACAAATGTTGGTCTTGCTTTAAGTACAAATTCTGCTAGGTTAGTTTGAGGCACTATGATCACATTTTACACAATATATACAATTGAAATTTTTAATAAAGGTCACAATTACAGTCACCACCAGCCACAGGGGAGACATAAGAAATGATCTGTAAACCCCCACTTTTCCCATCTCTTCAAATTTTGCAAAAATCCACATAAAACACTCAAAAATTTCTGCTTTTGATTCCTACTCTTACTGTTTCACACAGGTTGACAATCATTTTCCTCTCTAGCTTCATGAACACCCAAAGGTCATTGAATGATATGGCAGATTTGTTTTCAGTCAATTCTTGCATTCCTCATCACCATTCATTCCATTGGGACAAAAATCATTGAGTCTACACTTGCAAGCGCTAGATAGAAGTATGCTCCTAAGTATTTGATACACTATGTTACATACCGTAATTTTCGGCCAATAATCCGTGGTTAATCTGCCTTAAAAGTGAAAACTTTCACGATGTGGATAATTTGCCGCTGCGGATTATCTGATTCTTTTTTCTTTCACACTTTTGAAAAAAAAAAAAACGAAAATTTTTAGCAAGTTCTGAATTTGGTTTGCTGCTTTTCTAATTGGTGGCAGCACCATACAATAGCTTAATCTGGCTTGCTGCTTATATGCACTTGGTACACATAATGCGCATGATCTGTAACAAGCTAGCTTACAGAAGAAGGTACGAAAAAGATTTTTTAACAGTACGTGCTTTTTGCCACCATCGCCATTTTATTAATGATGGCGTAGTGCATCTTTGAAAACATGTCTTGCAAAAAAAGTATGAGGTATAATACCGAATTCAAATAAGAATTTGTAGAAAATTCAGAAAATATGGGAAATAGTGAAATTAATATTCGATTGAATAAAATTACATTCGATTCCCCAATAATGCGGATTTTCTGCCAACTTTTTTCTGGTGAGAAGAAAAATTGCATATGTGGATTATAGGCCGGAAATTATGGTATATAAGCACTTTGGTAGGAAAAACACACAATGATTGGATATGCGAGAGAAAAGAAAAGAGACTTTGGTTTTTCTGAAGTGCTGTTCTGTTGGGTTCTGGAGCACAGTATTTATGAGCTCTGGTGAATTCCGAACAATATTTAAATATTCGTTATAAACAAAGAAGTACTGGAGCTGATCTCCGGCACAAATTAGACACTAATTGCAGTGTGATAACAACATGGAATAATAAGCAAGTTGAGAAAAAAGAAACGTTTGTAAACACAATTCTGCAATAATTGCTTAGTTTGCAAAAAGCTATGCACATCAAATATTAATTATTAGCTTAATTTCGTAATTTATTTTTTAACAACTCTGTTTTCCTTCATTTGATATATATTTATTTTTGTAATTACATATTATATAGGCCAGGTCATACTCACTGGGCGAAAATAGAACCAAAAATACTAATTACTGTAACCCCCCGCCCCCGTTTTTTTTTTTTTTTTTTTTTTGCTTTCTTCAATTTAAATGCATAGTTAAGGCTGTTCTTAACAGCTCTGTCAAACAAGCGCAAAACAAACGTTTTGCGCATTTAAAAATGCATTTTTTAGTGAAAAGATGTAAAATTGGAAAGTCTGTCCATGGAAGCAATTTGAAATTGAACTGTTTTTTCCCTTTTTTGATCATTATCGCCACCTATTGAATTATAAGCAATTTTGATCACGAGAGAAACACGATTTTCGCCCTTCATGGACTGGTTTTTCTGCTTTTTTCAGAAACTTCGGTTCAAAACATCATCTTTGGCACTATTTTCTGAAAGATCTATTGCATTTGCAAAAAAAAAGAGGAAAAAATAGCTCGATTACATAGTTTCTGAACAACAACATCTGCTAGTTTCATGCATTTCCAAACAAATATAAATTAAAACTTATGTCATAAAGTTGCCCTTTTGGATTTGAGAACAACACCCTTAATATTATTTAGTTGTCATATTACAGGTAATGGCAGAAGTGTTTATATAAGTATGACTATGTTATATGATATAACATATATATAGATATAATGTATTACATTTATCGATTAGGCTGAATCCATATCAACTCAGGCAGGGGGGTTACCTTCATGGTCTCAGAAGTTTTTGAATTGAACATATGTTAAAATTTAAGAAAAAGTAAGATACTTGTATATTTTCATTTTGCCCCAAAAAATTCCTGGCTCGAGATACAGGCCACCAAAGATGACATCCCCGGCATCCTTTCTCATTCGCGATTTTCGATAAAAATTTTAAAGTGCTCTATCTCTAGAACGGTGCAAGATATTTTGTTGCGGTTTATTTTATTTTAAAGATAATATTCTTCTGTTTAAAATGATATACCCAATTTTGAAAAATGTATTCAACTTCTCTTGTGGCAGCCTTTTGAAAAAAAAATGTTTTTTTCATTTTTTTTTTTTTTTTGGAAATGCCAATCTCAAAAATTTTGATTTTTTTTGCTGTTGATCAATACCATTGGGAACTACCTTCACTGTAAAGGAGAACTTCCACTTTTGAGTTTAAAACAAATTTTAGAAACATTTTAAAAATTCAGAGAAGTTTACAGGAACTGTATATATACAGTTCCAGTAAAAGTCACTGAATTTTTGCTTATTTGTATCATATTTGTAAGGATAAGCCTACTATATATCCTAAACAAGTTAGAAATTGCAATATCAAATGTGGCAAATGAGGTGCGTGCGTACTATAACTAGTTTTATAAATATTCAGGTCTTGGTGCAATAAGTTACACTCTTGTGCAAAAAGGGCATGAATACAAAATTTATTATGATTCTACATATTAAATTCAGTAATACGGAAGTAATATGAATTCATCTTAAAAGGACTTAATCGCCATGGCAACCTAGAATCATTACCTATCATGGTATATCATTGAATCAATTATGTATTATAGGATTTTTAAATAGAATGAAGAAAACTTTTATTAATGTCTTTTATGTTTTAATTTGATTTTCATAGCATTTGAAGTGATACATACTTTATTTTCAATACCGAACATAGTGAAACAATCTCAATAACATATATAAATTACACAGCAATACAAATTATATTAATACAAGTTAGAGTTCAGACAGATGGGCAGACAAATCGAATCCATAAAGACTTTCAACTATGTTGGAAATTGTTAAAAA